>PVLA01007491.1:0-104093 GCA_004027455.1 Hydrochoerus hydrochaeris | reverse complement strand
AAGATATCTCTTAATGTCTATTGAAGCCATGTCTGATGTTGTGTGTTTGCCGCCCTCAGTCTCTCGTTTTTTCCTCTCCTGGATCAATGCTCTCAGAGTTCTGGCCTAGGGGCCTCCTCCTGCCTGTCTCTCCTGTCATGGTCCTGGCTTCCTCCACACAGGTTACAATGCAGGTCCCAGCCCCCTTCCCTATTGGCCACATTTCCTCCAAAGCACACAGGCAAGGGAACTCCGCCCTCTTCTGCCTGCTCTTGTCACTGAGGTGTAAGCAGGGGTTGTGTATGCCTGCCCCTCCCCACTGGGCCAGCTAAACTTCAGGGGCCTTCACCAGGTCAGTGCTTGCTAGGCTCAGGGAATCGATTTGGGACAGCTCATTTGGTCCTGGCCAGGGGCATGGCCCAGTCCAAGCAAATCTCACGAATCTGCTCTGGGGAGGGAGGAACCAACTGAAGTCACTGTTGCTCCCAGTTCAGGCTCCTCCTGCCTGATTCCAACATGTCGTCCATTTGGTCGCACCCTTCCTGTGGCGGGGGTCTCATTCCCAGCACTGACTGTGGATTAATGAATGTCCCTTTGCCAGCTCTGCTCTCTGTTGGGCTCACCAACCCCCGACTTCAGTGCTGCTGTGGTTCCTGTGAGTGGCGGTGGGAATGCTTTTGGGCAGTTCTGCCAGCCAGCATGGATTCAGGCCATTGCAAACTTGGCAGGTCACTGCGAAAATGCTGTATCCCATAATTTTTAGCTGTTTCAATTGTAGTTTCGATGTATTTGACAAGCTTTTTTACGTTTTAATTTCTTCCTGTGTCAAGAGGATCCATCTCCCTCTGTCTGGGTCTCTCCAGGGTGTTTTATTCTGGTATATGAGTTGTTTCTCCTGGGAGGCTTTGTATTTTGTTGCTAGCTGATCAGCCATCTTGACTTCTCCCCAACTATTTTTTTTTTTTTTTTTTTGTGCCGGGGATTGAACTCACAATCTCGTGCTTGCCAGGCAGGTGCTTATGCCACTGAGCTAAACTCCTAGCCCCTCCTATTACTATTTCATTGCTAAAAATAAACTAGGCAGTTTGTGTTTGAAAACAACAACAACAAAACAAAACCCTGAGCTTCTATCTCCAGAAAGAATGGTTATTTTTTTTTGGTAATATTTATTTTATTTATTTAATTAGTTTTTTTGAGACAGGGTCTCACTATGCAATTCAGGCTGGCCTTCAGCTCACTTTGTAGCCCAGGTTGCTCTTCAATTAGCAATGATTCTCCTGAGTGCTATGATTACAGGCATGTGCCACTACACCTGGCTTATAATTTTTATTTTAAAGAGACTAACACTAGGCAAAATAAAACCAATCAAAGCCAATCAAAACAAAACAGTGTGATATAGGATTTCAAAACAGATAATAGGAAACCAACAATGGTTACTCTAAAGCCTTTTGTTGTCTTCAAAATAGCTGCCCATACCTCCAGATAGTAAAAACCAAGCAAAATAGAACCAATAAAACAAAACAATGAATGCAATAAAGGATTTTCAAACAAGACAAGAATAAATCCAGGGGCTGGGGATTTAGCTCAGTGATGTAAGCACTTGCCTGGCAAGTGCAAGACAATGAGTTCGATCCCTGGTACCTGTTCCCTCCAATTAGCTAAAACAAAAAACAACAACAAAAAAAAAACAGAAAAAAAAAAAAACAGAAAAAAAAGAGTAAATCCAAAATGGCTACCATAATATATCTTGTTATCTTTGAAACAGCTGCCCAAACCATCAGATATAATAAAATCAAACAAGATAAAACAGAATAAAACCCAACCAAATAAAACAATGAAAATGACACAGGACTTAAAAACAAGATAATAGGGAACCAACAATGGCTACCACCTTCAGAAGGAGATTTCCTATAGATGTCACTTTGTGTATTGTTATCCTCTAAATAGATGACCAGACATCAGCTTTAAGCCTGTAAAGTCAGTGAAACACTAAACACAGCAAACATTAAGTTGTATTTTATCCAATAGTTATCATCACAGCCTATGTCTCTCCAGATCAGCCAGTGGCTTATGAGAGGTGGGGAGAACGCTGGCTCTTCCTGTCTCTCAGCCCATACACTGGAAGGGGCTGGCATTTATTTCTCCTCCCAGAAGCTCACACACGGCACCAACTTACAGGAAGGCTTGACTACTTACTCTCCTCTCCTGCAGTCTGCAAATGGCAAGAATGGCTATTATTAAGAAACTAACCAATAACAAATATGAGCAGGGTTGTGGAGAATAATGAATCCTTCTCCACTGTTGATGGGAGTGTAGACACTCCCATCAACGGTACAACCACTGTGGAAATCAGTGTGGAGATTCCTCAAAAAACTAAAACTAGAGCTTCCATTTGAACAAGGTATTCCCCTTCTTAGTATCTTCCCCAAAGAGTTACAACCATAATACCACAGTAATATATGCACACTCATGTTTATAGCAGCACAGTTTGTAATGACTAAATCTTGGAAACTGGCTAAATATCTATCAACAAATGAGGATAAGATGTGGGGCTTTTTTAATACAATGGAGTACTACTCTGCCATAAAGAAGGAAAATCTTAAAATATTTCCTCTGAGACCATACTCTTTTTTATTTATTTATTTATTTATTTATTTATTTTTTTGGTACTGGGTCGAACTCACAACCTTGCACTTGACAGGCAGGCACTTAGGCCACTGAGCTAAATCCCTGGCCCAAATCAAGACTGTTTTTTGTTTTGTTTCTGTAACGGGGATCAAACGCATGACCTCATGTTTACCAGAACGGGCCTTTAGACAGCTAAGCTAAATCCAAGACAAAGACCATACTCTTAAGTGAAATAAATCAGACACACATGTTTAAATACCATCTTGCTTTTCAGGTATGAGAAACCAAGAGTATAAATAAGGACCAAAATATGTAATAAATATTGAGAAATGGGAAGAAAATGTTTAACTGAGAAGAGAAACAGGGAGGGAGAAGGGAAAAGGAAAGATGGGACAAGAAAAAAAGAGAGTATGAGGAAAAGATGGAAAGAAAGCTTTTGTAAATGAGAGGAAAGAGTGAAGGCAGAGGAGGGGAATGGGAAAAAAAGAAGCAAGACATCATGTACAGGTACAAATTTCCTGTGATGAATATTATGATTGTTTCAATAAATAAAAAGAAGTACCAATAAAAAATAAATTTAAAAAAGAGCAAACATTTTAGCACAACAATCGTGACATCATTATATTAGGAAAATTAGGTTTGTTGTTATCTCTGAAATGAGGGGTCAGGGACATAGCTCAGTGGCACAGTCCCTGCCTGGCAAGTGCAAGGTCAAGAGCTTGATTCCTGGTAACCACCCCCTCAAAAAAAGAAAGTAGATATTATCTCTGAAATGTATTTAAATTTTTGACAAAAATAAAAATAAAATTTTATTTTACTATAAAATAACTTTTAGTTAGCTATCTTTGTCCAATTATAAAACATTAAATGAGATAAGGAAACTTTTATCTAAATTAGTTACCTTTCAATAGAGTGCTGTTCAAGTAGAACATACTTATTTATGATGTACTTCATTGGTTATTAATGTCTGAACTCTATTAGTGTTTGGACTATGTAATGTTCAGGTAATTCTAACACAGTTACACACCAATCACATAAACATAAATATCGAAAGGTATCCACACCATCTGGCTGACTGTCTTATGTTGGATTGGCATGTACATTTTATCACAAGTAGCTGGAACACAGCTTGAAATTGAATAACTTTACCACCATAACTGAACTGAAAAGAATGAAAAGGCATCTGTAAAGTTCGTATACATTTAGGAAACACGAATAACCATGATTAGATTTATTAAACCATATACAAGTGTATCTCATTAACATAATAACAAAATATTTAATCAAAGGCAAAAGATGTCTAAGGTCTAGATGCATATTGCATAAAAGAGAGCACCTATTAGGCACTTTACAGCATTAAACTTTTTTTTTCTTGCTACTGGGGACCAAACTCATGAACCTCGCGCTTGCCAGGCAGGCGCTTATGCTGCTGAGCTCTGCCCCAGCCATATAGCATAAAGTTTTGAAGTTTAGTTTTATAGCATATTTTGACTTTGGATGATACACATCTCTAGTCTCAGATATTTATAGTGTGTTAGAAACAAACATAATAGTAGTTATTCAGTCATAATCTGATTATTATATTTATTAATAATTTAATTTTATTTTATTAGCATTTGTTGAGAGTGGGTTTCAGTGACTCTCAGTAAAAGTTGAAGAAGCTTCTCATCCAGGGAGCAAACTGAAACAAACTGTTTAGGCAGCTGCTTTTTCAACCAGAGAGGAGTTTTGTCCAGTAGTTCCTCAGGTCTAAGGGCCCTCACTTAAGGGAAAATTTTGAAAAATTATTTTAATATTAGAAATTTAGCTGGGTGTGGTGGTGCACTCTTATAATCCCAGCACTTGGGAGGCTGAGGCAGGTGGATGTTGCAAGTTTGAGGCCAGCCTGACCTACAAAGTGAGCCCAAGGCCAGCTTGAACTGCCTGGTGAGACACTGTCTCAAAACTGTGGGAGACAACTCCAGTGACTCCCCTTGAATGCAAAACAATTAATGTAGCTTTGGTTATTTGGAGATATTTCACTATACTGATATGTAGAGAGCTGGTTATGGTATTTCCTTCCCTCTTCAATTGGCTCTAAGCATTGCAAATAAGGCTAGCGGAGGTATGGGTATGTAATCTCTAAAGACAACAGACAGTCCTGTTTCCTCACATAGTGTCCTCGGTGTAAAGGATATGAACACAGCAGGATGTTAGCGCTAATACCTCCGGGAATGTCAACTGGGTAGGAGCCGCAAGGTAAAGAGGTTATGACTCCCCAGGGCACAATAGTTTGCATATCAGAAACCCAAGCCACAGACTCCCAAAACAATTCAGTTGCTACCTTAATTAGATTATGTAAATTGATCTTTCTGCATATCCTTATCTCTGCATTTTGCAGAGATGCTTTTCTTCCTACCTCGCCAGCCAGCTCCAGTTATTCACGTAATTCCACCCCCCCCATCCTCACTGTCACTCATCCTCAAGCCACCCTGCTTTTTCACAAGGTAATAAATTCTGGGAGAGGCCTTTGTCCGCATGTCCTCACTGGGATTGGATTTAGGACCCCTTGGCTGCCCTTAACTTGGAATATGTCTTGATGTTTTTACCCTCGCCAAGGGTTGCATTAGCGGTGGTAGATTGGAATTAACTTGCTGGGATTCCAAAGACGTCTCAATGAGATTACAAATACAACCTTTTGGATTGTGAGGAAAACTAGAAAGAGGATTACAATACTTGGATGACTGTACACAGTATTTGGGATTACAATAAAAAAGACCAAAGAAAAAATTTTTCAAGACAGTCTGTCTATGTAGCCCAGGCTGGCCTTGAACTCATGGTGGTCCTTTTGCCTCAACTTCCTGAGTGCTGGTTTAGCTGCACTGAGTTAATTTGTAGTATTTTGAGTTTGACTATTTCTCCAAAACCCACACAATCAAGTCTTTGTTTGAAAGCCCTAATTGAGCTAGGAGTCTTAAGAGGACAAAAAAAAGAAGAAATTGTTGAGCCAAAAAAAAAAAACCTGCAGGTTATTTTAGCCAATTATTAAAACATTAACAGGCAAGAAGACAAAGTAACATTCAAAACACATAAAACACTATATTAAATTTAAATACACTTTTAGTTATACTGGTCATGTTGAATTATAGTAATCTTGTTTTATATGTGTAGGATTATAAGTATAAATAGACTAGCCAAAATTTTTTCCAGGGTTTATCAGTTATCTTTTCTTTTTCTTATGTAAATCATAACAGTATTTTTTTAACAAGTTGAGATACATATATATATAGGTGTGCAAATACTTTAAGATATTCTGAGTACCTTTTTTCTTACTTAACACTGTAGACTTATAACCAATAAGAGTTAGAAGGGGGAAAAAGAGAAGCGTTTTGAGGCCTTGTCTTTTTACTCTAATTTACCTTTGAAAAAATATATATATTTAATTATCTATATTCTTTTTTTCCTTTTTTTTTTTTTTTTGAGACAGGGTCTTGCTATGCAATTCAGGCTGGAGTGCTGGGATTACAGGCATGTGTCACCATGCCCAGCTGTATTCTTTATTATATGTTTTATATATATATATGTCTATTTGAAGGAGAAAGACCCATGAGAAAACTGCAACAATGCTGTAAGCTGTAGCCTTCAAGCAGAACACATATTTCTGAGAGTTCATGAAGACTTACCTCGTATACACTACAGCATGAATAATTTTAAGAACCATTTTTCCATTTTATGTGCATAGTTAGACTTAAAATTAATCTACTCAAGTATGTATTTGTGATTTCTCCTTTATAAGAGCCTTCTCTCACTTTGAAAAGTAACCCTCACTGACCATATTACTGTAAGGGTATTTCATAGGGGTAAAAATGTCTACAGCACCACTGAAAAGGATGAGTGTTGTATGCAAAAGCTCCTCAGGGAGCTTCCCATGACAGTAAAGCAAAAGTGGTTCGGTAGGGGCTGGGGATTTAGCTTAGTGGCATAATGCCTGCCTGGCAAGGGAGAGGTTGTGAGTTAGATCCCTGGAACCAAAAAAAAAAAGTGGTTCGGTAAGCAACTACTAAACTGACAATACAGTGTTGACGAAATGAAGATGTTATTCCAGCCTGCTATTTTTATGTACTGGTAACAATGTGGGTGTTAAATTAAAATTTATGAGGAAGATCATATTTTTCAAAATTCTTCTAGAGGCTCCTGGAGGATAAACTCTACCATAAGATTTAAAACTTGAGGTCCTCAAAATTAAATTATGATGAAATTTTTTGGGTGTAGGATCAAGGCCTTATAGTTTGGGAAGCATTTAGGTGACTCTAAAACAAAGTCAGTGTTGAGAGCAATTGGCCTTCCATGAAAGCATTTAGTTAATGACACCAAGGGAGAAGGAGAGGAAGGAGGAGGGGGGAGGGGAGGGCAGGGGGACAGAAGAGGGATGGAGGGGGAGGGGAGTGACACCAGTTTAATCCTAAACACAACTAACAGGAATTTATTTATTTATTTTTTAGATTTTTTTTTGGTACTGGGGATAGAACTCATGAGCTTGCGCTTGCCAGGCAGGCGCTTAAGCCACTGAACTAAATCCTCGGCCAACCAACAGCAATTTAGAGACAGAGGGAAGTGATTTGAGAAATCACCCACAGAATCTCTAGTTGGGAAAGAGCTTTGCAAAGCTTTCATATCTGCTGAAGAGTAAATGAATACTTTACATATGCCCTTTAAAAGGTAAAATTGATGTGGTTTGGGCAATTGCTTGGTTGTAATGGATGAAGCAGAGGAAGAGGCAAAGGATGACCCCAAGGCAACATCAACTGATCTCTGCAGCTGAAAGAAAGCCCAAGAAGGGGAAAACAGAGAATTGATCATGGCTCCCACTACTGTAAGCTGCCAGGGGGACAGCTAGGTGGGCACTCACGAAGAGGTTAAACTCAGAACATAAGATATAGGATTCCCCCACCCCAGCTACACTGAAGCCATAAGGAGAGTCTGTCATCCTTCAAGGGAAGTATGGAGAATATATAAACCAGGAGATTGTGGTTAGTAGTTAAGATACCTCAGCCTTTAGACAGGAAGGAAGTTGTATTTGACAAGGTCCCAGGTGGAGCGGTGGGAATGGGTGGTGGGGTTGTTAGGACTGAGGAGGTCAGGCAGCAGCAAGCTCTCAGATTTGAGTCACTCAGGTGAATGCTGAAGTCATCCAAGCTGTCTTAGGACTATCATAGCTGAGTGGCTCTCAAACTTCAGAACCGACCAGAATCACATGAAAGGTTTGCTGTAATACAGGTTGCCTGGTTCCTCACCCAGAGCCTCTGATTCAGACCACTGGTCTTGGTGGCCTAAACGTTTGTACTTCTAACAGGTCCCCAGGTGATGCTGTTACTGGTGGTACAGGATCACACTGTGACAACTACTGCAGTCAGGCAATGGCTGGGTGAGGTGCCAAGCTCTTCCTTTCATGAATGTGTTGTTATGACACCACTGAAGAGAGAGTGACACAGATCTGAATGGCTGATTTAGAAGACAGCCCTGACACTTAGATGCATCAACTGCTTGTTTACCTCGGCCACACACTTCTCCCTATTCCACACCAAAGTTTTGGCAGCCTTCAGCTTCCCTCTTTGGTTCAAAGTTTTAAACTCTGTCCTAGTGCTTTGAATCCTTGTTCCATGAAGGACGTACTCCTGGGAAATTCATTTCACAGTGAATTCATGCCATAAAATACATTTCACCTTGGTGTTTGAATCAGAAATTGCAAGAGACACCTTTATTCTAAAACCAGCGACTTCAGTTCATCCCAAGGGAACTGCTTTCTATCCTCAGAAATCTATGTGCTGGGGGTGTGAAGAGAGAAAAGGAAAAGTGTGATACAAGAGATCACTTATTGATTAAGTGAAAATAGCAGGTGTATTTTTCAAACTAATGCTCTTTCACATAATAGACTTGCATTGTACTTTCTGTAATTCTCTGAATTATACTTCACAAGCTCGAGAAGTTAATCTTTTCTATTTACATAAAAAAACAAGTGAAGGAGGCAAAGATTTGCAACTTGTCATAAAAGGCCATGGTAAAATGTAATCCTATTGGTGACCTTCAGCTTGATTATTCCCATACGAAGGCTTGGTTTACCTCATTGTACTCCTATGTCCAAGGAGTTGCTTCCTGTCTGTACAAGAGCCTGTCCTTTGTTTCTTTTTAATCAAGACAGTACAGGTACTTAATTGATTTTTAATCCACAATTGTCTTTTTTTTTTTTTTTTGGTACTGGGGATCGAACTCACAACCTCACACTTGCCAGGCAGGCCCTTATGCCGCTGAACTACATCCCCAGCCCCAATCCACAATTGTTTTATTTAAAGACAATTTTTTTTCTTATTGGTGTTGGGAATCAAACCCAGAGACTTGCACATCCTAGGCAAGCACTCTACCACTGAGCTACACCCCCAGCCCAGAAACACTGTGTGTGTGTGTGTATTGTTGGGGATGAACACAGGGCCTTGTGCATGCTAAGCCCTTGCTCTACCACTGAACTATACCTCCAAGCCTCTTGGAGCCATAATTTTAGATTCCATAGTCAGGAGTTTTCACTAGCTCCTCATGAAGATTTGGAATCATCATGTAAGAGGACTTCTCATGAACATGCAAATTTTTCATGATCTTTTTTTTAGGGGGGGGTAGGCAGGGGGGATCAAACTGTAACTGCTGAGCTAAATCCCTGGCAAATTTCTCAGAATCTTACAGCTCATGTTAAATATTAACTGTTCCCTGGAAGCATGAGTGGTACCTTAGAGAAACTCTGGCCAGGTAAGAACAGAGCCTGAAGGTTAAAACTTGAGTGTTCCGAAGCTGCCCCTCCTACCCACATAGCCCCTCAGCATGATTGACAGATGATCCAACTGAGCACCAAAGAGAGGACTGATTTGCCCAAGCCCTCAGTCTCAAGGTTCCAACTGGGCTAAAAGGCCATCAAATCATACCTCCCTGGTGTCAGAGTCAGGGACGACAGCTCAGTCTTGCTGGCTACTTGTAGAGCGCTTGTTAGTCTTATTATGAGATGGGACACAAATCTCAGAAGCAGGTTTTTTTTTTTTTTTTTGTTCAAATCATCCTCTCCTGCTTTCCAACATTGAATAGAAGAAATTGAGAAGGAAATGTGAATGGCTTTTCAAGGGACGCTTCCTGGACAGACATCACTAGAGCATCCCTTGGGACGCATTCTTCAGCCCCAACCCAGACCTAATGGATCTGAAACCCTGGGAGCCAGGCCTAGAAAACACAGCAGGTGATTGTGAGAGATACCAGAGTTTATGACACACCACAGTAGAAAAATTTCACGTTAGAAAAGCAATGCCTGGTTTTTCTGATCCTTCCTGTTCCACAGAGAAATTCCAGTACTCTGAAGTCTCTCTGTAAGGAAGTGGAATGGAGTTCTGAGGTCAGTGTTTCTTTTCTCCTGCAGATTTGTGAAGTTTCCTGTCTCTTCTATGGATCATGCTGGCTAACCAGAATTTCTACCAGCCCCGGTGATGGTCATGAGCCTGTCTGCTAAACTCTTTCTAACAAACCACCTGCTGTGACTGTAAGAGGGATTTTGAGAGTTAATATCTGGATTGCTACTTCCAGGGCTGAAAAATCCATGTTCTACTCTAGCTCTACATAGAGAACAGCCAGACTGCTGTTCTGGGCTAGTTTCTTTAGTAGGTGCTGTTTGCTGGAAGCTTCCGCCTTGAGTCTTGGATTCTAATGGGTGATTGGAAAGCAGCTCAGGGAGTGGCAGCTGAAATTTCATCACACTGTATATTTGTGTTCCTCTCATTAAATTGTCAAGAAGGCACTTGTTTATTTTTAATTGAGAGTCCTTTTCATTATCTAACAGAGTTCATAAGAAGCTGTAGACTTTCAGAATGGGCCTTTCTCTCCAAGTTTCAGGACACTGAATATCAAAAATAACAGGAAATCCTTTTTCTGTTTAACTTTCAAGAGCCGTTCTTTTTTGTTTGTTTCATTTTTAGAAACCACTGTCTTTTAGAATAAGAAGGAATTTTAAATTTTTTGTAGTCATTATAGTTCTGTTGTTTAGCATATTCCTAGTACATTCTTAATCAACTCTTTTTCTGTTATATCTCTGGTGACCAGGAGCTTATACCTCATAAGCAGTCCATTCCATATGAGATCATTCTCACTTGGAGAGGGTAATTCTTCCTTTTGTTAAACTGAAATCTACCTTCCAATAACTTCTCATCCCATCTTTGCTTCTGCTTCTCTTTCTTAGAGTGAACTGATATTGTCTGCACAAGTACAATAGCTATCATTTAAAAATACGAGAGGTTGGAGACAGTCTTGCACACCTATGACCCAGCCCTTGGTAGGCTGCAGTAGGAAGTTTGCTGCAAGTTCAAGGCCAGCCTGGGCTATAAAGTGAGAACTTGTCTCAGAATAAAACAAAACAAAGCAAACACAAAAATAAAACAGAGCGAGCACCAGAGAGAGTCTTCAAAAAATTCTAAAAATAATCGACATGTTAAAGAAATAAAGTACGGGTCCTGATTCTTTTTTGGGGGAGTACTGACAATTGAACCTAGGACCTTTGCATCGACTTATATCTCCCATCCCTATCCTCTTGATGTTTTATTTTCTTTTGATACAGTGTCTCGCTAAGTCACTAAGTTGCCCAGCTTGTCCTTGAACTTGCATTCCTCTGTGTCAATCTCCATGTGTTCTAGGATTACAGACATGTGCTAACCATGCCCAGCTAAGCCTCCAATGTCTCAGATTCAGCTTTGATTATAAATAGGTTGAGAATAGAAGGCATGTTGGAAATAAACCCCAGGAATAAAATTGTGGGTGCCAGAAAGAATGCACTCAGACATGGGAGATGAGGTCTGGACAAAGCAAGGTTTTATTCAGGCAGGAGGACATAAGCATGAGGTAGCAGGTGCACAGGACAAAGGAAGGTTGGCCCTTCATCACTGATGCAGGAGAAGCAACTAACCTTTTCCTCACTGGCTGGATTGAAGGTTTTCAATCCATTCTGATTGGATAATTTAAATGCCAAAGATGGAGAATCTGAAGGGGAAGGAAGAGTGGGAAGAGGGTGGGGAAGAGAAAGACCTTGACTGTCCATAAGCTATCTTTGGTTTGTAACTGTGTTCTCAGCACTTTTCCTAACCTAGTGTGTTTGGGAGAGGCAACCTAGGGTGCCTTAGAGTCCAAGACAGAGACTCTTATTTATATTTTTGATAGAAGAGACCTATTTCTTATAAGCACAATCTTCATGAGCAGGGATTTTGAAATGACACAAGGTTTTTTTATTAAGAGGGCAAAGCAAAAAAAAAAAAAAAGGAGGGCAAAGCATTGTATTAACCATTAATGTCTGTACACATAGATAAGAGGAAAGATAGGTTCATAAGTATATACCATTTATCATTGAATGTAAGTTGAAAATATTTTTTATTTTTTAAAAAAATTCTTACTGTGAGTTCTTCATCACAAAGTTGTTTCTATGTCCATCAAAAAGAGCAAAGCTTCTCAAACATTTTAGTAGTTCGGAGTAATTTCAACTTATATTTATTTTTTGAGACAAGGTCTTAACATAAATCTGGTTAAAAGCTCCCAACAGTGGCCATTAGATAGACTTAAAATTTCTCTTACCAGATTAATTAGTCCATCACCCTTAATCTCAGTGTCAGGCAAAGTCTCTGGACACAAGCAAAATGCAGGCAAACTTTCTGCCAAGACATAACACACATCACCTGGAGTCCAACAGCCACTGCAGTCCTTCCTAGTGGAAACTTCCCTAACCTGGCCTTTACTAGCAGGATTTATATGAACCTTCTGGTCTCCTGAGCTCTGACCAGAATCTCCCATACAAAATAGCCTACTTTTTCAGCCAGCATCTCAGAACCTTTCCAAACCCTTCTCACAAGCCATTCCCAAAAGCTGCTGAACTGCATGATCAGGATAATCACAACAATGACCCCACTTCTGGTACCAAATTTTGTTTTAGTTCCTTTTCTCTTGTTGCTAAAACAAAAAACCAACCAACCAACCAAAAAAACAAACAAACAAAAAAACCTCTGACACACAAAGTTAAAAGGGGAAAGGATTATTTAGCTTACAGTTTGTAGGGGCTTCAGTCCATAACTGGCTGCCTCCAAGGCAGTGTGGCACATGGCAGAGAGACATAGTTCATGCTGGTAGAAAACAAGGGAGTTTAACAGCATTTTTCTTCCCCTTTTATCTTATCCCAACTTCTGGGATTAGAGTAGTGCCAAACCAATCAGTGGACTCATTTAGTAATCATGCCCTTAATCCCAGCATCACACACTCTATGTTCAGCCACCTCTGAAAAAGCCCTGTGACCACATAAAGCTCTAGGGAGACATCTAGACACAAACAATAACACTGCCTATATGCTGGGATTACAGGCGTGCACTATCATGCCTGGTTTTATCCAACCTTATAATGAGTTATCAACAAGAATAAAAGACAGTCAGAGAATCTTATAAGATGAGGTACTTCAGTAAAGGTATTCCTCATAAAATTAATTTTACTTGCTGGGACAGGGATTTAATTCAGTGGCATAGCATTTGCCTGGCAAGTGTAATGTCCTGAGTCTGAGTCCTAGTACCAAACAAAACAAAACAGCAAAAACTTAACTTTACTTGTCAAGTAAGTAAGTGGCTCTAAATTATTTTTTACATTTTTATTTATTTATTTTCAGAATAGGTAACATATTCTCATAATTCAAAATACCAAGATACCAAAAGGTTATACACTACCTCCTACCTTGTTTCCTGCCATAGTTTTTTCTTTATTGATATTTTTGAGACAGGATCATGATATGTAGTTCAGGTTGGCCTTGAACATAAGGCAATCTTGCCTCAGACTTCCAAGTGCTGGGACTAGAGTAATGCTCCACTATGCCTGGATCTGTCAGCTAGCTCTATTCTTGACAGCAATTAGTTGATTGATGATACAAGTTTCTAATGAATTCCTCAGGAATATTTTATGTACATATACATAATTATCAATGTATATTACTACTGTCATTATTTACATGAATGATAGCATATAACATACATTAGTTAGGACTGTGCTTTTCCATTTAACAATAGATCTTGATGATCATTCTACATTAGTATGTGCATAATTTTGTCATATTTTTGTAGTTGCAGAATATGTATTGTATGACTGCACTATTATTTAACTGGGCCTGTATTAACTAACATTTAAGGGCTAGGGATGTAGCTCAGTGGTTGAGGCAGAACAAAAGAAAACAAACCCACAGAAAAAGTAAAACAAAAATCCATTTAAATTATTTCCAATCTTTTGCTATTTCAAATAAGTTTTGTACATATGCTTGAGCATATGTATAGATTACTGTTTTAGAAGTAGAATTGTTGTGTGAAAGGGAAAATAGAATTGTTTAAAAATTTGATAAAACCCGGCATGGTGGTGCAATACCATAAGCCCAGAACCCTGGGAGGCTGAGATAGAAGGATCACAAGTCTTCATGAGACTTTGTCTCAAAGCAAAAATAAAGAAGGAGCTGGAGATATAGCTCAGCCAAAAGCTCTGGGTTCAATCTCCAAAACAGAAATTTTTTCTTTTTTTTTTGGACATGGTAGCACATGCCAGCACTTTGGAATACTGAAGCAAAAGGATCATAAATTCCAGCCTGAGCAAGTTAGTGGTTTAGAGTGGCCCTGTCTCAAAATAAAAATAAAAATAAAAAATAAAAAAATAAAAGGGCTGGGAATGTAGCTCAGTGGTAGAGTACTCCCAGATTTCATCTCTAGTACTGTCCCCCATCTTCTCCATTGAGATTGGGTCTTACTGAGTTTCCAAGTTGCCCAGGCTGGGTTCAGACTTTTGACGCTATTGCTTCAGTTTCCTAGCGTGCTGAGATTATAGGCATAGGCCACAATGTCCAGCCAGGGTTATTTTTGGGTTTTTTTGTACCGGGATTGAACTCATGACTTTGCTCTTTCCAGGCAGGCACTTATGCCACTGAGCTAAATCCTCAGCCATTGTTTTTTATTTTGTTTCTTTCTGTCTTTTTGAGATAGGGTCTCACTATGCAGTTCACACTGGCCTTGAACTCACTTTATAGCCCAGGCTGGCCTTAGACTCAACAGCGATTCTCCTTCTTCAGCCTCCTGAGTGCTGGGATTACAGGTGTGCACCACCATGCCTGCCCAAACACTTTTTTTAACCTTCAAATATTTGATATGTTTGAAATTTATCTTGCTAAATAGCATGAGGCATAGCTTTAAATTAAAGCTTTTTAGGTGGCTATCCAGCTATTCTAACACCAAATATCACATCTTTTTTTTTTTTTTGCTGATTTGAATTTTACTTTTATCATACTGAATTCTTTTATGTATTCAGATGTATTTTTTGACTTTTTATCCTATACAGATGGATGGGGATGTCTTTTGCCTTCATGGTAAAACTTTAGTTTTTGTGTCATTGTTCTTCCCCAAAGACTTTATATTAGTTTCAGCAGTGATTAGGGAATAGTTTGACTTCCTATCTCCCTTTCTCTTATGTACCTCTTCAGTTTAGCTGCTCTATAAACACTCATCATAAACAAATCAGGTGAATTTGAAAAAATGTTTTAAATTAAAAAACATTTTTAATTTCTCTGGGTACTGGGGGTTTAACCCAAAGATGATCTATATCCTTATCCCTTTTAGATTTTGAGACAGGGTATTGCTAAATTGCCCAGGATGGGGTCAATTTTGTAATCTTCTTGCCTTAACCTCCCAGAGTGCCGGGATTATAGGTGTGCAACACCATGGCTGGCTGGCTGGCTTTCATACAGTGCTGTAATAATGCTGTTACTCTTTTTGATAGCAATATATGGCTTTTAGTTGATTTTTTTCTTTTGCAAAGTTTTTTCTTTTTGGTTTTAATAAGCTTTTTTTTTTTTTTTGCTTTTTCATCAATTTTTTTATTTTAAAGGGAATAAAACAAAACAATACAATGAAACAAAACAAAATAGTGAGAACAATATTAGATTTCAAAAACAAGACAGACAGGGCTGGGGATATAGCTCAGTGGCACAAATGCCTGCCTGCCAAGTATAAGGTTATGAGTTCAATCTCCAGTACCAAAAAAAACAAAAACAAAAAATAAAACACAAAACACAAGCAGAAGGAAATCCCCCATAGTTGCTATATAGCATATTTTTATCCTCTAAATAGATGCTCAGACTACTGGTTTTAGGCCTGCAAATCCAATCAAACAATACAAACATTAAATTGTTCTTTTACTTCAGTGGCTATCATCTCAGCCTGTGTTCCTCTTAATCCGCTGCTTGCTTGGTCTATGGGTGGCACTCTTCATGTGTCCCAGCCCATGTGCAAGCTGGCTCACATGAGACTGTGGCTTGGCTTCTTGGTTCTCTTCTCAACCTGCATGGCTGCCACTGGATCAAAAGAGGGCACAGGTTTTTAGCAAAATTTTTTGTTTCTCATGTTTTGAGACAGGGTTCATTGATCCAGCCTGGCCTTACAGTCACTATATAGCCCAGGCTGACTTCAAATTCATGATCCTCCTGACTCAGCCTTCAGACTTCACCATCAAACCTGGCTGCAAAATATTTTGAATTCACATAATAATTGTATGTATTTATTGGGTACAAGGTGATATTTAAATATATGTATACAATGTGTAATTATCAGAATAATTCTGATTTTTAATAGTGATTTTACTCTACAACCACCATTCCTTAGAGAAAGTGACTCCCAAGTCAGACACAGAAAGTAAATCTTGATTGGTCTAAGCTAATTTGGGGGGTCTTATTTCTTTCATTATTTACTGGCTTATCCATAGCCAATAGTGCTTGAAAGGAGGAAGACTTTCAAGTGACTACTAGGAAAAACCCTGGCCACTAAACACATGAAGGACTATGCTTAGTAGGCAGTAGGATATGGAAATCTGAAATTCAGGAGAGAAGTCCAGAATTGAAGTATAATCTGGGCCAGTTACTGCTGTATAGACTATATTTAATGTCACATGAAAAAAATGTAGCTGGACCTAGTAGTACATGCCTATGATCCCAGCACTCTTGGAGACTGAGGCAGGAAGATCACAGCCTATTAGCAGAACCGTATGTCAAAATCGCAAAAAAAAAAAAAAAAAAAAAGGAGGGGGACTAGGGACTGGAGTCCCCTGCCAAGTTCCTAGATTCAAATACTGATAGTGGGAAAAAAGAAAGATAAAATCATGAAGCAGTGAGATGTTTAAGTGGAAAAAGTAAGATGTTGACCCCTGGGGCCGTGCAGTACTGTATTTAGAGGTCAGAGAAATGAGGCGACACTAGGGACAGCCAGTGAGAGCCAGGGTGGGCTGACGAGCTGCGTGTCTGAGAGTCAAACGTGGTGTGGACTGAAGGCCACCTGCTGTGAGCCAGTGGATGCCACTGGTAGCCTGGACAGGACTTTGGTGGAGTGGTGGAGATGACACTTCAATTGCGAAGGATCTCAGTGGGTCTCAGGGTTTCTGAAAAGGAAGCTCAGGCCTGGAGGACAGGACAGGCCCCTTTCTGAGGCATTTGTTGTAAAGCAGGTTAGAAAAAACCAGGCAGTAGCCAGAGTGACAAGCAGAATCGAGTGGGAGTTTTATTTGTATTTTTTTAAGATGGGAGAAGTAAATTCATATTGGTATAACAATGAGAAAGGAAAACAGAAAGAAATAGTGGCTTGGGAGAGAAAAGGAATTGCTGAATAGATAGATGCATTTGAGTCTTTGAAACCATACCAGGCAGAAAGCTGGTGCTCCTGGAAGTGCAATGGACCAGAGATGGTCTGAGAATGGGTTGTCACAGGTTTACACAGAAATAGAGTAGATACTGAGAACTGTTTGATAGAAAACCTCTTTCTTTCCTTCTTTCTTTCTTTCTTTCTTTCTTTCTTTCTTTCTTTCTTTCTTTCTTTCTTTCTTTCCTTCTTTCTTTCTTTCTGAGATGGAGTCCTGCTGGCTTCCTAGGCTGGTCTCCAACTCTTACACTCAGGTGATCCTCCCAACTCAGAAAGTAACTGAGATGATTGATGTGTGCACCAACATACATGAAATTTTTGCATTATTGGATCTAATAATTTAAAAAATATCACTTAGAGTGATCAAGTTCATTGAGATAGAAAGTAACGTAGTGTTGGCCTGGAAGTCCAGTTTGAAGATAGGAGCCACTGAAGGGTTGTGGTGGTGATGGGTAGGATATGGGTTAGGAGGAGGGAATCGTAAGTTAGTGTTTAACAGGCACAGAGTCTCAGTTTTGCCAGATGAGAATAGTTATGTAGCTGCATGGTGGTGATGGTTGCATGACAATGTGAAAGTATTTAATGTCAACAAACTATATGCTTGAAAATGGCTGAGATGATTTGTGGAGACCACAAATTCACAATGGCTAATTTTGCATACTTCCCTAAGGGATAAAATGTGGGTTTGGAATTATTGGAACCACCAGGCTGAGATTTCCCATTGTCTCTTCTCAGCATATGATCATCTATACCCTCTTGAGTCATCCCAGGATTATGCTTGCCCATAGAATCATAAACTTCTCAGTCTTCTGCCAAATTGGAATGTTTTGTTAGCCCCTGCTATCATTGTATATACCCAATAAACAGGGGCTATTTAGGAGTGTGAGGAGGAGGACCCATCAGGAGACACTGACTTTCCAGCTATTCATGTATTACTAAACTTGTCTCTGTTTTTTATTTTTCTTGCTGTACCCTTAACACAATCAGGAGTCTTCACCTAGTCCCCCATAATAATTAAAAGAAAAATCTAGGTGTTAAAGTTGTAGCTCAGTGATAGAGCACATACTTAGCATGTGTAAGGCCTTGAATTCACTCTCAGAATAACAACAACAACAACAAAAAAAACCTCCACAAAAACCAAAAAACTAGAAAACCAAAAGACCCTGGGCATTGATATATCTGTTTTTCAAATTTTATTTTTTTTCTAGTATATATGTTTTATTGTATTTTACAAAAGTATATCTGTGACATTGGTAGAAAAACTGTCATTTGCTTTTTTTTTTTTTTGGTACCAGGGATCAAACTCATGACCTTATGCTTGGTAGGCAGGTACTTAAGCCACTGAGCTAAACCCCCAGCCCTGTCATTTACTTTTAAGTGCAGACAGTTTAAGATAACTTGAGCAGGGTTTGATGTAAGCTAACAGACAAATACAGGGCTGAGAATGTAGCTTGCCCAGAATGTGTGAAGTTTGATTTCTCAAGCACTGAAAAAAAAAAAAGCCAAATACAATAATTCACTTATAGTGGGGTGTGGCAACTCATAATTCTAGCATTTTGAGAAGCTCAGACAGGAAAATCCCAGCGATTTTGAGGTCAGCCTGGCTTATACTGTGAGTTCAAGGGTAGCCTGGACAGCATAGTAAGACACTGTCTCAGCCAAAACCAAAAAACAACCTCAGAAAGAGAAATAATTAATGTATAATAAGGGAAGAAAGAGAATAGAAGCTGAGTTGTAGGTTGGTTAGTTGTAAATGTTCTGTTTCATTTCTTTCATTTTTCTAGTGAGTTAGAAGCAAAATAAGCTAAATGTGAATGAGGGAGGAAATGGAGGTTTGGAGAGGAGCGAGCACTGAAGTAGTTATCTAGGAGAGTGGGAGAGTGTATGGAACTGGAAAAATGTATAGTATAGCCAAGCATTAAGGGCACATTTGAACATAATGTGAAATTCAGGGGAATCAGTCAACAAATATAGTATAGCTATAGATTTTTTTCCTTTCTTTTTGTTGGAGGCACAGGCCTGGAATTATGTCAGTATAAAGAAAGGAGAGAGTAACTGGAGAAATGAAGCGAATAGCTGGGAATAATTTTCATAATGGAAGTACAATCTAAGCTATTTAAGGAATGAAGGGAGGGCAGGAAGGGAGTAGGAGGGAAAGAGAAAAGGTAGTAGAACATGGATTTGGAGGCATGGTGGGGTTGAATAATTAGAGTTGGAATACTGTAGGAGTGAGCTAGAAAGGAAGACCAATGTGGTGGAAATTAGATGATTAAAATGGAGATTACAGGGACTAGGGATGTGGTTCAGTGATCAGCGCTGGCCTAGCACGTGAGAGGCCCAGAGTTGATTGAAGCTTTGTGCGCGCGCGCGCGCACACACACACACACGCACACGCACACGCACAGAGAAACAGATTACAATTACTTGTACTGGAAGGCACAAGCGTGTGAATGAGAGGAACCTGAGAGGCCAGAGCATTGGTAGAATCATCTAACGACCTTGAAATCGCCAAAAATAATGACAGTAGCTATGAGTTACAGTCATAAACTAAAATCTGAAAGAACGGTGGTGAGCCACGGAGTTAGCTCAGTGACATAAGCGCCTGCCTGGCAAGTGTGAGGTTGTGAGTTTGATCCCAGGTACAAAAAACAAACAAACAAACAAACAAACAAACAAAAAACGGTGGCGAGCGATAGAAGACACAACGATCTACAGCCAACCGCAGCTAGTGCCCTAGTCCTCTTGTCGTGACGTGAGATTTAAAGCGCTTTTCTTTGTTAAAGGGCTAGGCGAATTTGAAAGGGCCTTGCCCCTTTAAGGACCCCGGAGGGCAGGGGCGGGAGCGAGGGGGCGCAACCGAGTCTGCGCGGTAGGCGGGGGCGGGGCCAGGCTCGCGGCGGGGCGGGGCCTCGTAGGGGGCGGAGTCTGCGCGCGGCTCTGGCTGCGGCTGCAGCTGCCCTTCCAGCTTCTGAGCCAAGGAGGCTGAGGCCTGGGCCGAGCCCGGAGCCGCCGCTCGCCCGAGCCCCTGGAGCCCTCGCGCCGGCTCAGCCTGGCGGCGGACTCGTGGCCGGCCCGCCGCCGCGCCCCGGACAGAAGCTGCATGCCCGAGGACCAGGTCGGCGCAGCCATGGTGAGGGACAGAGGCCTGCCCCGCCACCGCCGCCGCCGCCCCGCGGCTCCCGCCCCTCCTTCGGCCTGGGGTCCCCGGCGGCCCTGCCCGCTGCTCGGCCGGATGCCGCACCCTGCGTCCAGCCCCCGTGCCGCCCCGCGCTACCCGTCCACCTGCCGGGGAGCGCCTCCTAGGTGACACCCCACGCCGGGTGACAGCCCCCCTCCCTCCTTTCTCCTCGACCATTTTGCCTTGTCTCATCTGGGATCTGGACTCCATCCCCCTTTTCTTCTCTGTTCTCCGCTCCTGCACTTTGCTCTCCCTTTCCCCGCTTCACCACTTACCTCCGCCCCTCCTCCCCTGCGTTCCTGCCGGCCGCGCTCCGGGGCCGCTCGCCGACCCCGCTGTCCTCGTTTCCTCCCGGGGCTTCGGGGTCTCAGCAGGAGCTGTGCGAAGGCTGTTGCTTCCCAGACGTTGGGGGAGTAGGGGGACAGGGACTCGTGCGCTCCGTTTCTTTCTTCTTGCTTTTTTTTTTTTTTGGGGGGGGGGGGGGCGAAGGGGAGACTGGAGGTATGGAAGACAGAGAGCCTGGAAGCTTTATTGCCGAGTGTCATGGCCAGATCTGAATGGTGGTGTGTGGAACCGAGTGGGTGAGGTGAGGGCTTGCAGGCGTATTGTGACCTTTTTCACAGAAATAGCTTAAAAAAATTTTTTTTGAAATTTATTTCGAGTGTCTTTTACAGATCCAATTTGGGAAGTTTAAAGAGATTTATTTACAAGCTTAACTGTTAATACTTAGAAAAAAGTGATTTGTTTTTGTTTGGAGGCAGAGACCAAGGGCATTTCAGGACTGAAAATCAGCTTGGCAGTCATGTCGTCTCTTTATTACCTTCTAAAGGGTTCATTTGTTTTGCCCTTTCTTAGGAACAAATCTTTTATTTGCAGATTTTCTTCCTGTTTCAAAAATAGATTGAGACTTAAGTTAGTTTTTCATTAAGTTTGGGTTATATGTAGTTTGCTACACATTCATTGAAAAATCTATTGTATACCGCAGGCGAAATTTTTTTCAATCCTGAGAGGACTATGACATTCTAGTCAAAACTATATCCTGGTACTCATGTTCTCCTACGTTTGGATTTTTTTTGCATCTGAGTTTCAGCAAAGTGTGTTACTGTCAAATAATTTAATCTGTAAACTTTTCCCGAACTCAGTGATTCTTACATTTATAGGTGGTCGTTTTCCTGTGTCTGTCTCTTTCCTTAAGATTGCTTCACTGTCACTGTGAACTAAATTGTTTCTCTCCTGAAAGAAACACGTTCTAGCAGCAACTGTGTTGCTTATTCCTATTATTTCTGAAGCTCAGGTCAAGTAGGTGCTTGGCTGATGGGCCTTATGATTTAATTTTTCCACCTGACAAAGAGTCTTAAGCAGAAATGGGAGGCAGCTGGACTATACATAAAGAGTGAGAGTTTTGAGGATTTTTTTTTTTTTTACTGCAAGAAAGGAAATTAGAGAAACACGGTGATTTTTTTTTTTTTTTTAGAATAAAGAGCCCTCCTACTTAAATCATCAAATTGTTAGTCTTCTGGCAACTCCCTCTGAGATTTTTGGCCTCCCACTGAGAATAAATATATTAATACAGAGGGAGGAGTTATAACTCTTTGGATATTTAGGATCCAAAAGTATCACTTGAGCGGGCCCTGAAACATGAATAGATTCATATAGGTCATTTTGGAAAGGGGGAAAAAAGCTTCATTTTGAGTGTAAATAAAAAGTAGAAAGAAATCAAGATATATGAAAGCAAGATTACCTTTATGTAGCATGGAAGGCTGCAGGAATGAGGTTGTATAGTAGCAAATGAGGCTGGGAAGATATTGCCTTAGTCTGTTATGGCTACTCTAATAAAATGCCATTCCCTGGATAGCTTATAAACTACAGAACTTTAATTTTGAGAGTTCTGGAGGTTTGGAAGTCTAAAATCAAGACACTGAAAAAAAAATCAAGACACTGGTACATTGTCTAGTGAAGGTTGTCTTTCAGATTCAGAGGTGGCATCTTCTCCATGTGTTCTCATATGGTGGAAGGACCAGGGTAACTCCAGGGCTTCTTTTATAAGAGCACTGATGACATTTGTGAGGGTTCTGCCTTGGTGATCTGATCACCTTGCAAAGGCCTTTTCTCCACACACTGGCACCTTGAGGGTTAGGATTTCCAGCTGAATTTTTTTTCCCTCCCAAATCCATTTTTCCAACTGAATTTGGGAGATGCATTCAGGCTATAGGTGGTGTATTAGGCATTATGTAATATATTTAAACTTTGCATCCAACTAACTTGATTTTCTTCATTTATTAAAACATGTATTCACAGAGTGTATGTATAGGAGAGATAAAGAGAAAGCAAATTACTAGCTTGTGAATTGGAAATTATTTGTAGTAGCTACTTTTTTGTTTTTCCTTGTGCACTAGATTTGGTGGGCACTTAGTAAATACAGTTGCATGAATAATTATTTTAAAACTTTGCATTTTATATTTTTCAGATGTTTATTATGGCCAGGCCCAGCAGCATATGTGGTAGCATACATATCAGTTGTAATTTTATGTTTCTTGTTGTGACTTGACTCAAGTCTGCATCTCCAGAGTGTAAAAATTGACACAGAGGTGATTCCTGAGCAGCTGCTAAGGGCCAGGGTATGTTGTAGCACTGCGGTTACAGTGGTTAAAAAAAGACATGATGGAAGAAGGAGGTGGGGATAGACAAAAAATAAACCTATAAATATATAACGAGAAATAGTTATACTTACTAAGAAAAAATAAACCAGGGACAGATATAAAGCAGTGTATCATATGTGTGGCAATTATTTTAGATAGACTAGCTAAGCAGCAATAGTATTTATTCAACATGACTGTAGTATATACTGTTTATAATGCTTTATATGTTTTGTCTGATTTAATTCTTATGGCAACCTATTACTAGCTGGATGAAGGTAAAGACCATGTTCAGCTCATCATTATTATCCTTCAGCACCTACACTATCTAATTCAGGGAGACTTTGCTGAAAAGGGGACATCTGAACTGCAGGTTTTAATATGTGAGGTTCTTCTTAGTTCTAGTCCTGGAGATTAAATCCATAGCTTTCACATTGAACTACATCCCCAGCCCTTCTATTTTTTGAGACAAGATTTTGCTAAGTTGTTGAATTCCCTGGGTTGGGTTTGAATTTGTGATTCTGTCTCAGCCTCCCAGAGTGCTGGGATTATAGGCATGTGCCTTGATGCCTAGTTAACAAGTGAGTTTTTATGGGGTAAGAGTTTGGGAAAGAATGCCATTCCTAGGAAAGGGACCAGGTTAAGCATAGAAGCTGAGATGGAAATAGAATAAATTCACTTTTTAAAATATTCCCATATTGGGCCAGGGCTTTAGCTCAGCGGCATAAGTGCCTGCTTGGCAAACATGAGGTCGTGAGTTCGATCCCCAGTACAAAAAAAAAAAAAAAAAAATTCCCATAAGTCCCAAGAGGCATCATAAGTTCTAGGCGTGGTGTTTTCTAGGAAATGTGTGACTGTAGGAAGGAGGGTATAGTAGGAGATGAGATTAGGGACTGTAGGATCAGATTATGGAGGAGCTTGAGTCATAGGCTAGAATTTGACTTTATTGTAAAGACCCTGAGGCTGGGCATGGTGGTGCATGCCTGTCATTCCAGCACTTAGAAGGCTGAGGCAATAGGATCACTGCAAATTCAAGGCCAGTTTAGCATACATAGTGAGTTCAAGGCCAGACTGGACTACATAGTGAGAATCTCTTAAAAAACAGAAAAACAAAAGACTCTAAATACTTTGAAAGGTTTGTAGTGTGTGTGTGTGTGTGTGTGTGTGTGTGTGTGTGTGTGTGTATGTGTATGTGTCATAATCTAGAGAAGATTTTGAGGTTGGTCATTCTAAATGCATTAGGGATGGGGAAAGTTGTGTTGGTCTATGTGTGAACTTTCACCTCACCTTGTGCTAGTGGTAATTTAAATTGGAGAAAACAGTATGGGAAACTAAAATGTAAAGATCTAGCAGATTGTTTTCTGGCCAGTTGAGTTTTGCATGGATATATATCACTGTAAAGTTCTAGAACAAAAAACAAAACAAAACAAAAAGTTCTAGAAAAACAGAATCACTATTGTCACAAGTGTGCTCACTGGCCTTCTTTTCATATATGATACTGTGGGGTTTAACTAAGTCTCTAGAATATCAAAACAGCCTAAATTTACCACACTAAAATCCTTTGTTTATCAACAGTAGATCTCCCAGAGGTCATCTATTAGGGAGTCAGCACTTGCTAACTTTCTCTTATTATTGTTATGACTTTGTGGTTGTTAATATCACTGTCATTGTCCTGTGATGACTGAGTATAGAGATTACATTAAGGACTAGTCAACCATGGGAAAAAATATACTGACACGTAGATACATCTTTTTCATATTTATGCACATAGAAAACTGGAGAAGGTTGTTCTTTTTTAACAGTACTGTCTTCCATAGAGAATGGTGGTGCATGATTTTGAGGCCTGCCTGAACTACGTAATAAGCCTCAGTTTCATAACAACCAAACCAAAACAAAACAATCAAAAACCAGTGTTCTCTTGTAAGGATTCAGTTTTGGCAACTACTGAATACGTAGTATTTGCATAAAGTATCAGAGTATAGAGACTATTTAGAGACAGGAATTTCATCCATGAAGAATGCATATTCCTTGTTATAAGACAGAGCATCCCCAGATAAAGCAACAAGAAATAATTCTCAAGTGACAATAATCTCTACTAGCGCTTTTCATCAGGACTGTCAATTACTTTTTTGTTGTGATAGTGACATTTTGAGCTAAAAAGATGGAGGGTAGTATTGCTATCAGTAATTTTTTTTTTGTTTTGGTGGTATTAGGGATCAACTCCAGGGTCTTGCATATGCTAGACAAGTACTCTATTACTGAACTCCATCCCCATACCTTTTTATTTTTGTTTTTCAATTTTGAGATAGGATCTTACTAAGTTGCTCAGGTTAGCTTCAAACTAGTGATTCTCTTGCTTCAGCCTCCTGAGCAGCTGGTATTATTACCTCACCTGGCTTCAGCAGATTTGTTCTTGAAACTGGCAAAAAGGATGTATGTGTGGGGACTTTAAAAAATAAAAGAAATCCCTACTAAGCTAAGGCTTTCAGACCATCCATCTGAGAGGTTTCATGCTAGTGGGAATCACAAAGAGACATTCAGAAGCACAAGTGGAGAAAAGTCCCACAGTAAAAGGAAAATCTTCACTAAGTTACCTTCTTGTTTAGAAATGCTTATATACTGTGAGTAGATATTAACGTTAGCACTGGCAGTATTTCTATCTTCTCTGACTCTACTTTCAGGGATATCATTTATAGAGCATCCATAAATTGGGAAATGCTGGTTAAGATACTGTCTTTTCATAGATTCTAAAATTACCTTTAAAAACTCTTAACTAGTAAAGGGCAAAAGCAGTCATTATTTACAATGGAATGGAAGACATTTTTAATGCTAATAATCAGAACAGGAAAACAATGATTAAGGCAAAATTCTTTAATGGTAGGATACTTGGAGGAGCACCTTCCCCTTGGTGAGCACCAGTGTCTCAGGTGATACATCATTACTCTTTTGACAGTTTTGTGAGGGCAATGATGTTTTCTTATTGCACAGATAAGAAACTGAAGCTTCGACTAACTTATGGTCACAGAGCTAGTAAGCATCATAGCTGGATTCAAACACAAGCTTATGTGACCCCCTAAGCCTGCACTGTTCCAGATAGGTCTACTGGCTCCATGGGGAGATAGAAATCTAAACTGAGTCCAGACACTTAAAACGTCATTGTTTCCATTACTAAAATAATATGTATTTATTAAATGAAAATTGGTTAAGGAGGACTGGAGTTTTAGCTCAGTGGCCCAAGCGACTGCCTGGCAAGTACAAGGTCATGAGTTCGATCCTGGCACCAAAAAAAAAAAAAAAAAAAAAAAAAAAAAATTGGTTAAGGAGTATGCAATAAATTTTATTTATTTATTTATTTATTTATTTATCTATTTATCTTTGTTCTGATAGTGGGGATTGAACCCAGGGCCTTCTACATAGTAGGCAAATACTCCAGCACTGAGCTATATCTTCATCCTTTCTTTTCTTTTCTTTTCTTTTTTTCTCACCCCTTTTTTGATTAAAAGAATTACTTCTCTTCTTATTTTTCTTTTTGGTGGTACTGGGAACCCAGTTCAGAGATGTGCTACCACTGAGCCACAGCCTCTCCCCTTTTGTTTTGAGAAACAGTCTTGCTGGATTTCCTAGCAGGGATTACAGGTGCAAGTCATGCTGCCAAATCGCTTTTATAAAGCACTCAGGGAGAATATTTATGTCTGTGGCATTTCAGTATTTCTGTGACAAATTGCATGCTAGTACTACTACTGTCACACTAATCACGATGAAAACTGTCAGACTCCTAAATGAACGAAAGAGAAATTCTCCAGTAACGAGGCAAAGGGAAAAAAAAAGGAAAGAGTGGAGGCATGTCACTTTTTCTGCTCAGATTTTTTGTTCCTCTCTCCTGGTTGTCTGAGGCAGTGGACCCCAGGAAGATATCTTTTTGACAGTGAAATCCTTTTTCAGAATACATTAATCACACGGAGAAAAAGCTGATAGAACTTAAGTAATATTTTTAAATTATATTGCATCCTGTTACTCTTAACAGCATTTATGATGACTTGGGAATATCGCATGTTTCAAGATACTATTATGTACAGGGTGTATGTGTGAATTTTTGAAGTTACTGCAGACCTTACAGAACTCAGATTTGGTTTTACTAGTTTACAGCTGTCTTATAGGGCTGTTGCAACCACACAGATTAAACTGTACAAGTCAGGCAGCAACCAAACATGCAGACAAGTCACAAAGATGGTGATGTGTGTAGTTGGTGATGCCTTGCATCTTGTAAGGGGTTCAGCCAATTATTGAATAGAAGTGTTTTGCATAGTCTTCTGGGATCCTTTTGATCTAACCTCTACTGCTTCAGACTTATAGAAAAAGGTTTTGCATCTAATAGTGTTGAGTAATACTGTATTATGCAGTTCTTCCTGTCTCGTAAGTTTTGGTTGTTTTTTTTTTTTAGTATGGGGCTTGAACTCATGACCTTGTGCCTGCCAGGCAGGCACCTATGCCAGTGAGCAAAACCCCTGGCCCTCTAAGTTTTGCTTACAAAACTTACTCTATTTGCCTAGAATGCTGTCCCAGTTCTTGGTTTTTAAATCTTCCAATGTCCCCTTAAGTCCTACCTCCTCTTTTGTGAAGCCATCAGTTATGTCAGATAGTTTCAAGCTGTTCCATTATCTCCTCTGTATGTTGTGACAATTATTTCATGCTGGTATTGTTGTTTACAGTCTTGCTGCCTCTCTAAATCTTGAAGTCTTTGAGGATAGGCACAATACTGTTATTTCTCTCCAATTCATTATGCTAAGCCCTCAACACCTGAGACACAGTAAGAGGTAACTGGTGAGTGAATCTCTACACTTTGGACATTAGGTGATTTTAACAGAAATGTGGGTTGTGAAAGAGGGAAAGAAAGTTTAACACTGTAGAACTGATTCTCTGAGGGGAAAAAGATTTGTTGGATGAGAAATGTTAGATGAGATACCATAGTTTCCTTTATTGGCCTAGGTGGTACTTTGACCTTGGAGTTTTGTTTTGTTTTGGAAGGATTTTGTCTGGAAGGATTTAGCAGGCAGAATTGGGGACAAAGCCAAGCAATTTTAGGATTGTGAAGCAGTAGTCTTTTGTATAAAAACTTGCAAGTTTCTTGTCTATATCTTGTAGAGATTTCACCTCAGAGAATACAATACTAACAGTAATGACTCAGTTACTGTTAAATTTAGAGGTGGTAAATTAAATTTTTTTTAAGTTTGTAGAATATAAAGATACTTTGTTTTCATCTTTTCCTGTCTCCAGGAAACATTTTATATAGTTATAACATTATAATATATATAAATTTGTATAAACATTTTTTCTTAGCTCTCCAGTGTCTTAATGCCTACTTTAGTGTCCTTACTGTGTTTCCCAGAGTAATCTTGAACTCTTGAGCTCAGGCTGTTTTGTGCCTTAATTCTGTGCTACTGTGCCCATCTTACATTCTCCTTTCCTAAGAACAAGCACACATTTAAAACAAGTGTGATTGTTCATGGTTTTGTTGTTTCTGAAACAGGGTCTTGCTATGTAGTTAAGGCTGGCTTTGAACTCACTATGTAGCCCAGGTTGCCTTTGAACTTGCAGTGATCTTCCTGCCTCAGCCTCCCAAGTGCTGGGATTCCAGGCTTGTGTCATCAGGCCTGGCTGTTCCTGGTTTGGTAATAATCAAGTTATTTTCTTTCCTCCCCACCCTACTTAACCATCTTTTCTCCCTACTGCTGGGGACCAAACCCATGGGCATTCTAACACTGAGCTACATCCTTAGATCTTTTTATTTTTTGTTTTGAGACAAGTCTCACTGAGTTGCCTAGGCTGACCTCAAGCTTGTTACCTTCCTGCCTCAGTCTTTCAAGTAGCTGGGATTGTAGGTGTGCACCACTGCAATCAGCTAGTTATTTTCTTTTCATACCCTGTTACTGTTGGCAAATCATTTATTTCTCTATGCTTTCATCTTTAAATTTCTAAAATGAAAATGTTAACTCCTTTCATCTCTTAAAGAAAGTAGTAAGATTCTACCAAGTTAAAAGTCAGTACTATAGAAGAATAGATATGTTTTATTAGCTATACTAGTATGGAACTAGGCAGGAAAGCTGCTTTTATGTTTAAATTTTGAGTAAACTTGAGCTTTTATCTTCCTGTATTACCTAACTTTTCACATCAGGGACCTTTCACTTCCATTATGTTAATATTTGCATTATACTTTTTATTTATCCAATGCTACTGGTCAAACCTAGGCTTTGTACATACTAGACTAATGCTCTACCACTGAGCTGCACCCCAGCCACAATACTTTAATATTTTAAGTTCATTTTCACATACATCCCTTCTGTTCCTTGCTGCCATTTTGCAAAGTGATCAAGATAGAGCTTTAAGGGGCTGGGGATTTAGTTTAGTGGCTTAAGCACCTGCCTGGCAAGCACAAGGTCATGAGTTTGATCCCCCGTACCAAAAAAAAAAAAAAAAAAAAGATAGAGCTTTAACTTCAGTTTTTCACATAAGGAAACTGAGAAGTCAGTTGATTTTCCTAAGGTCACCTAGCTAGTAAATAACAGAGCCAGGATTGACTGCAAGCCCAGTACTCTTTCCATTATTAACTTGTGTCTCTGTTTACCATATCATGTTTCAGAATTCATGCGTGTAGTTAAGAAGAAAATAGTGTAAAGTGTCTCTGATTTACTTTTAAGGTATCTGGTTGAGGTGATCTGTTCATCTGGTCAAGGATTTTTGTTTCGTTTCTTAGAATAGCTTTATTACATGACCTAAGAGGAAGGGAGGGAGATTTATTTACCTTTTGAAGCCTTGATCTTTTTTAGCTAGAATGCTATCTTCTTGCCCTTTAGCACAATTGTGTGCTGTATTGACCAGATCTTAAAGTAATACATGCAAAACACTTGCTTTAACTGCTTTTTAGTTTGGCATCCAGGTTGTCTTTAAAGAGTAATTGATACTTTTTAAAAAAGAAAAATAGCTGGAGTTATAGTTCAGTAGTAGAACACTTGTCTGGGGAAGGCCCCAAAATTTGAATCCCAGCACCACCCAAAAAAGGAGGAGGAGGGTGGAGACGATCATGCCAAATAGTTCAGAATATCTGTACCTTTGGGTGTGGTGTTAGCTGTGCCCTTGATATATTTTCTAGACCTTCATCCTCTGTAAAATGTTAATGGCTGAGAGAGTAATGACAAAGAGATTAGGTCATATGAAGTATTATACTAGTAATTTCTGAAATCCTGACTTGGTTGAATCAGTGGTAGAAAATACTAGCTTAAAAAATCAGGGGCCTAGGATATAGCTCAGTGGCAAAGTGCTTGCCTGGTAAGCACAAGGTCCTGAGTTTGATTCCTAGCACACAACCCCACTAAAAACAAAAAACAAAAAACCACCATAATAAAAAATTAAGGGCTGATGATGAAGCTTGTTAGTAGAGAATGTTTGCTTAACATGTCCGAGGCCCTGGGTTCGATCCCTAGCACTGCAAAAATGAGCAAGAAGTGAGCTAAGAGGTCTTTTCTCATAGAGTACTACAGTGAGGAATCAGATGCCTAACACTTGAAGTTTCTTTCTTTTTTTTTGCTTTTTTTATGGTACTGAGGATTAAATCCAGAACCTTCTCACTGCACATCTCCAGCTCTTTTAATTTTTAAATTTTGAAACAGGGTCTCTCTAAATCACTAAATTGCCAAGCACAGTTAAGATTTGCTGTCTGCCTGCCTCAGTCTCCCAAGTGCACCACCATGCCCACTTCTGAAGTTTCTTACTGCTTCTTGTGAACTCAGATGATATTTGTCTGTCTTTCAGTTCTATTTCCTAATTTCAGGGCCAGACTTGGAACTTAAATATTTTTCGCAGGATATGTAGTCTCTTCCTAGGAGCAAGTAAGTATTTTAATTATATTCAACACTAGATTTTTATTTGACTATTCATTTACTCATTCAATAAACGTTTAGTGCCACTATATAGTAGGCATTATTTTAAACTATGAGATTATCTTAAGGAACAAAGCATGTTTTGTTTTGTTTTTCCTAAAGAGTTTACATTCTATAAAGATAGTTAGCATTCACTGAACAATTAATGTATGTCAGTCACTCTTCTATGTGTTTTGCACTTTCTAAAAATAGACCTGATGTAGGTATTGTTATTGTCTGTGTCTGACAGCATGACTGAAGTGTGAGGAGACTATTACAGTTTTGCCTAAGGTTATATAGTTTTATAAATGGAAGAGCTGGCATTTTTATATAGGCATTCAGACTCTAAAACCCACACTCTTTACCACAGTGTTACCTAACCCTTCAGAACAATGTCAATAAAATTTTTGTTTTCATCATAAAATTGTTTTTGGTACTTACCTGTGATATCTGCACTTTGGAGACTGAGGCAGGAGGCTTGGAAGTTTGAGACCAGCCTGGCTACATAGTGAGACCCTGTCTCAAAAAATAAAAATAAATAAAATTTTCACTGACAATCTTTGCAGTCACCTAGTTTCTGGCCCAGTATTTAGAAAAAATAGCACTTAGTGGTAAGAGCTCTTGCTTTTGCTTAGCATGTAGGAGGTTGTGGGTTTAATCCTCGCACAGAAGAAAGAAAAAAATCACTCAGAGAAAATGTGTTACAAGAAAATGTGCACTACCAGAGACATTTTATTTTTTTTGGAGGCCTTGTCAATGTTAGCAGCCTTTCAGGTAGGAGGTGACTTTCTTTTTTTTTAGTGGTACTGGAGATTGAAATCAGGTTCTTTGCATTAAACCATATCCCCAGCCCCTTTTATGGGTTTTATTTTGAGACGGGGTCTTGCTAAATCAAGTTGCACAGGCTAGGCTTGAACTTGCAGTACTCCTGCCTCAGCCACCCAGAATGCTGGGATTATAGGCTTGCACCACCTGGCCTGGCTAGGAGATGACATCTTGGCCAGATTCATATGTATTGAAACTGAGAGCCCTGCGTAAAAAAAGCCAGGACCCTAAAAACCCTGTACTCTTGGCGGAAAGGAAGGCTGAAAAGTATCTACCTGATGGCATAGAGTCAAAGAAGCTTGTCATGATGTGGATTCTGGATGGGAAAATTCTCTCTTGAGAATTTACAACACAAAGCTGCTTTCCTATCTGTCTGAAGCTTGAATTTATATTATGTGAGTAAGATTGTGGCTAGTAAGTTGAAGAGAGCACTCACTGAGTAACTGCTGGGCTCTAAAATACATCTCTCACTTCATCCTGACAGCCACATATGTTGTAACATCCCATCCTATAAAGGATCGCTGGGGGTCAGAAAAGCTAGATAATTTGTACAGCGTGATACCAGAATTCAAATCTAATAATCTTCCCACTTAACCATGTTTCTACGGCTGTAGAGAAGTCTCTCCATTTTTGTGCTGCAGCTTTCTTGTCTGAAAATGAAATTTGTATTCTTTTACTTTATAAGGTTAATATGGTGGTTGGCAAACCCTGCGGCTGCCATGGCTGTTATCATTGAAAACTCTAAAAGTTTCCCAGTGCTGGGTTAATGTATCAGGTGAACTAAGGGAGCCCACTGAGCCCACTGTGCCTTGTTTACCGTAAGACATTGTTGCCAGCATCATCTATAAAGCATGTTTTTCTTTGTAATTAACCAAAACATAGATATCATTACTTAGGGATTCTGAAGTCCACAAGGAGGTCTGCCTTTGAAAAATTAAGGTAATTTTATTACTTTTTTTCTTCAGTATTGAGAATTGAACCCAGGATCTTGCATATGCTAGGCATGTACTCTACCACTACATCCCCAGCTCCTTGTAGGTTTTTATATGAGGTGTTTCCTGAAGTAGGGTCATGAGAATTTTTTGAGACAAATCATTGATCTATTTATTAACTTACCACTTTATTCAACAAGTAAGCTCTTGGATACACACAGTGGAGTTTCTATTCCCAAGGATAAAAGATGCCTGAGCTGTGGGATCTCCCATTTTCCATCATACCAGCAGCAGTCAGTAGAACCCTTCAGTCTCCAGTAGTAGTCAGTTTCCAGTGTCTTTCATTTCCCCTCTAAGTGGAAATAGGTGGGTCACAACCCACAGTTTTGAAATACTGACTCTTAACACTTTTAATTTTTTACATACTATTAAGGGAATCATGTTAGAGAACTGCTGAGGGAGTTATTAAGCATTACTGCAATTAGTAATTGTAAAATTACAGTTATAGACTAAGAGTCTACTGAGAATACTGCAGTTTTTTTATTAAGTCTGACACGTGGAAATATTGCAAAACTCCTTTCATCTATGTACAGATACAATTTGTGGATCTACCTGTTACTTCTTAGAAGACAGCTTTGTAATCTGAGCAGTAGCGATGTTGTCTTAAGTTGGTTGCTGATTTTTATTATTGTTGTTTCTTAATTTGAATTATCATTATTATTGATTTCATGTATTATGGTTTAACTCTGGTATGTGGTAATGTATACTACATTAGTAGTACTTTTGACTTAAATATTTCCAAATTTAGATCATGACCATATATTGTTATTTAAATAGGAGACATTTGTTTTCTTTTTGTTAAGGTGTATATAAAAATGTCTTGCACTGACACTTTTTTGTTACCACTGTTTTCCTTTGGAACTTGGAACTAAAAGGGGTGAGCAGACTAAAAGGTCTTTTGCCTCCCTTAGTGGACCACAGTGTCTGAGAACTGACTGTCCCTGAACTCAGTCCAGGGGAAGAGACAGCCATCTAAGCAAGTTACTCAGTGAATTTGTGTGATAGCACTGTTACAAAATGTAGTGTGATTACATCCACCTGTGCTTTGGGTTACGAATGATAGCTTCTTGGAATTATAGAAATGTGTGTTGTGTCTTGTAGAAAGAATAAGAAGCGGGTAAATGAACAGGTGGGGAAGGGCATTCTAAGGTAACAGCAGTATAAAGAAAGTGAGGCTTGTCTGCGGCTAGTAAATTTCCTTCTTTGAATCTCACTTTCTCCAATAGGAATAAGAATACCTCATAAAGTTGTTGTAACGATTGCTTTTGTAATGATTGTTTTAAAAGAGGCTTATGAACTCAGCCCTTTGAATTTTTATTTTGAGACCAGGTCTTTTTAAACTTCTAAATTGCCCATGCTGGGTTAAATTTTTGACCCTCCTGCCTCAGCCTTCCAGAGTACAAGGTTACAAGCATGCATCACCACACCCAGCTGTGGCTTCTTGGTTTTTACACATTCATATATATTTTTTTTCTTGGCTAATTACTAATTTAAATCTTAGATTTATGATTTTGTCTTAACTTTCTCTTCAGTTGAGGGAGCCATGAATAAGAGAAAGGGAATGGTATTGGGAATTAAAGACTTTGGTCCAAAATCTAAATCTGACACATTCTAGACAGATGAATTTGGGCACATTGCTTTTTTTTTGGTACTGGGGATTGAACTCATGACCTTGCACTTGCCAGGCAGGCGCTTAAGCCACTGAGCTAAATCCCCAGCCCCATATTGCTCTTTTTGAGCTCTTTCCACATACAAAATGTCTGTTACAGCAACTCCATAAGATTGATTGTGAAGGTTACATGAAATAATGTATGTCAAAGGAATGCTTTATCAATATTTGTTAGTCTTTTAAACAAAACTTGCTTATCACTAGGTACTGTGGAAATTCAGCATATATTTCTTATTTGATTGCTATCTTAGTTAGTTTTCTCATTGCTAGAACAAAGTACCCAACACCCAAAGTTAAAGAGGTACATGTTTATTTAGTTCACAGTTTTTAGAGGTCTTAGTCCATAATTGGCTGGCTCTAATGTAGGGTGGCTGGGCAGAGAACAGTTCATGACTCGGAAGACAGCAAAAGCAATGAGAGAGAAAGAGGAGGGAGGTAGGGAGGGGGGGGGGAGAACAAATAACGTGCTTTTTGTCCCTCTGTGGTATGCAGGCTACCTGCCATAGGACAGGTATAGCACTCAAACTTTTAATGTCAGCATTGGATGGTGAATCAATCACAAACTCTAGATTTAGCCACCTAAAAAGCCCCTCCACCCCCACCCCATGACCACATTGAGGCTTTGGGAGGACATCTAGACACAAACTATAACAGTTGCTTACTATATTTTGTCTGCTGTTCTTGCAAAATACCATTTTTTGATACCAGAAACTGCAATAGGTTCTAGAATAAAGAAGGGACCTTGAAGAGTTTATGGTCTAGAAGGAGACAGATACCAATTACTCTGGTGTAATGTGGAATTGTAAAGGAAAGCTAGCTTTGGAGTCAGATACAAGGGACAGCATGTGTAGTGGGAAAAGCACAGGTTTAACTCTAGATCAGATTACCCCTGGGGCTAATCCTGATTGTTTCACTTATTAGCTATGTAATTTTGGGAGAATTATTTAACTTTTCAGAGCCTTTATCTGTAGACTAGGGGTATGGATGAAATTTAATTTATAAAATTGTTTCTTAAAGCTTTTGTAACCTTAGGGCTGGGGATATAGCTCAGGGGCACAGCCCATGCCTGGCAAGTGTGAGTTCTTGAGTTTGATTCTTGATACAAAAAACAAAAACAAAAATGTAGCCTTTTATTAAGAGGGGAACTGTCCTATTCCTAAACATTTAATAATGAGGAACTGAAATGTCAAAGGGAACACATTACATTGGGGATAATATGTAGACAGTAACTCTGTCCTATTATTGCCTTAATGCATAATATTCAAGCAAAATTGAATCCTTTTAAGCAAATATTTTTGCATGTGCTGCCTCCTATTTTATCTTTTTGTGCTGTTACCTCTTCTTTGACTTTCAGCAGTTCTGCCTGAATGGCTTGATCTTCTGGTTCTATCTCTTGTGCTTTTGTAAGACCAGCCAATGCTAGGTCAGATTCTTTTAATCCTTTCCATCCTGCAGGACACAGTGCTTTGGTATTTGATGGTCGGTCTGTTTTGGGAGTCTCAAAATCACTGTAGATTTGGCTCCGTGCCAATCTGATGCCTTCGGTCCATCAGCACCAGCAATTAACACACAGCCCAAGGTTGTAGACTACAGCCTGGATCTGTCTGCTTCCTAGGTAACTGCCTTTGAACTATTCACATATCTTAAAACCTTTGTGTATTTTTTAATGGCCATGTCCCCAGTTCTGGTACTTGGAAAAAGTATTTTCAGTGTTTAAGTCTTCTGTTGGTAATAAAATTTTAACTACAGCTTTTAAATTTACATCTGTACCTTCAGGGAAATCTGGATGACTGTCACCAGAGCTATCTTCTGGGAATGTTCTCCAGTCATCACCTTCTTTCTGATCTTCACATTGTGCAGTAATGTACAGTTTGGCAGGTTTTTCATCATTTACTGCTGCATTTACTGCTACATTTTCCAGTATCCTTGCCATACCTTTTCCTTTAATTACTTGGCAGTATATGAGTGGCCACTCAAATATTGGGTGCCTATACAATTCTTATGAGAAGTAGAATTATGTATACAAAATGCTTAGCATAGCACATATTAGCACAAAAGTGCTCAATAATTATGATTATGGTATTAGTACAGCAGTTAAGCATGTAAAGATACAGGTTTTGACCTCTTTTGAGTTGGAATCTGACATCATAGTGGTCATGAAAATGGAGAAGATATTTAATCTCAGCCTATTTCCTTGTCTTTAAATGTACATTATTACTCTGCTTGGCTTAGGGTATAGAAATTCAAAGAGCTCGTGTATCTAAGGAATCTTTGCTACAATTTGATACATATATACATTTTATATCTTCATATAAGATAACTTCTGTGATTTTTATTCTTGTTCTGCCATCTGCTGATTGTTTTATCTTTGATATGTAAATTAATCATTCTGTATCTTAGCTTACCTGCCTTATTCAAAGCACACATGACTTGCAGACTGCAAATATGTATGTAGTGCCTAGTTTAGTGCCTATAACCACACTGTTGTCATTCGATAAGCAGTAGGTGTTAGTTTTTCAGATGCTCAGAGTCAAGTTAATTCTGCCTCAGAAATTAGAAAAGGCATCATAGTTTGGTGTGGTGGCATACATCTGTAATTCCAGCACTCAGGAGGCTAAGGCAGGAGGGTCTCCATGAGTTCAAGGCCAGCCTGAACTACATAGTGAGACCTTGTTTAAAAGAAAAAAAAAAAAAAAAGTATCACAGAACTAGGTAATAAGCTTTGATTCAATCTTTAAGGATGAGTCTTTGCAACTAAAAGACTAATATAAACGAAGGCTCAGAAGTGTAAAAATCCAGCCAGGTGTGGTGGCAACAAGCCTATAATTCCAGTGCTCAGGAGGCTGAGGCAGGAGAAGCATCACTTCCAGTTCAAGGCCAGCCTGTGCTACATAATGAGTTCAGGGTCAGCCTGGAATACCTAGTGAGATCCTGTCACTAAAAACCAAAAAGAAAAAAAAAAAAGTGAAAATTCCCAAGCATGGTGGTACAAGCCTGTAATCCCAGCACTCTGGGAGACTGAGGCAGGAAGATCAAAAGTTCAAGGCCAGCCTGGGCTACATAGTGAAGCCCTGTCTCAAAAGGTGCTTTAAAGTAAGAACAGTTTTATAGTTTGTGTCTACATGTCCCTCAAAGCCTTCCGCAGTCATAGGGTTTTTTTGGAGGTGGCTGAATCTAGAGTATGATTGATTCATAGTATGGTGAAGGGGTTAAGGTTGAGTAGTTGCTGGATCAGTCTGCTGATTGGCTTGGCACAGCCTAATCCTGGTAGACTGGATACAGTATAAGCGAAGGAAAGAGCCTTGCTTCCTCTCTTACTGCTTTTGCTGTCTTCTGCCACTGTGAACTGTTGCATCTCTGCCAAGCCATCCTGCCTTGGAGCCAGTCAAGTCAATTGTGGGCTGAAACTGCTACAAACTGTGAGCTAAATAAACCTTTCCTCCTTTAACTTTGGGTGTCAGGTATTGTGTCTCAAATATAAAAAAAAGTAACCAAGACAAACAATAAACGTTAGGTTACATGAAGGAACACTTAGGCAGGCTGTTCTGGTGGAAAAGGAAACTGGGAAATGTATCTAGTGAGAAGGGATTGAACCAGTTTAGTAAAATACTTTTGAATGCTTTGCTAAAAAAGTATTTAATACTTTATTTTGTAGGTCTCTGCTTTTCTCATTTTGACCTTTTTTTGTTGGTTTTTTGAGACATGATCTCATCATACAGTTCAGGCTGGCCTTGAACTCACTGTGTAGCCCAGGCTGGCCTCAAACTCACAGTAGTCCTCCTGCCTCTGTTCACCAAATGCTGGGTTTAGAGGCTTGTGCTATCAAGCCTGGTTCTAATTTTGACTTTTAAGAGCAGAAGAAAATGAAATTGCTGTAGGGTAGTGAGGGATATATCTGAAACTACTAGTGTAAAAAACAAAAATGTTTTAAGATTCATTTTGGGGCCAGCGATTTAGCTCAGCAACATTAGCACCTGCCTGGCAAGCATGTGGTCATTAGTTTGATCCCTGGTACCAACAAACAAACAAACAAACAAATAAAAAATAAAATTCGTTTTGACATTTGCCTCCAGTAGGACTCCTTAATCAGCAGGGATGAGGGGGAGGGAGATTATGTTTAAGAACATCCCCAGTGGATTCCTGACGTTACAGACAGTAGGGAACCCTGTATATTCTATGTTCTTTCATATATGCATGTACCTGTGATAAAGTTTAATTTGTAAGTTAGGCACAGTAAGAAATTAACAATGCTGCAGGGCAAGGTGGTGCACTCCTATAATCCCAGCACTTGGGCAGGAGGCAGGAGGCACGAGGTCACTGCAAGTTCGAGGCCAGCCTGGGCTACAAAATGAGTTCAAGGCCAGCCTGAACTGCATAGTGAAACCCCATCTCAAAAAGACAAAAAAGGGAAGAAAAAAAAATTAACAATGCTACCTAGTAATGAAATAAAACAATTATAATAGTATACTACAAATATGTGAGTGTGATCATTCTCTTGAATCAAAACAAATAATAAGGAGCTGGGGGTGTAGTACAGCTATGGAGCACTTGCCTAGCATGTCGAAGACCATACATTTGAACCCCAGCACCACAGAAAATACATATGCCAGTAAACAGCAGAAAGCTCACAATGAAGTAATGTTTTCAAATTCTGGTTATCTGCAAGGAGCTGAAACTGTAGAGTGAAATCAAGGATGGAGGCTGTGACTTCTGTGTGTTATCTGAAACTCAAAGCAGGTTAGGACTGTGACATGAGTGAAGGTAGTTATCCCCATATAAAAATGAACAAACATGTCACATATCGAGCCTGTGACAGAACTAGAACTGTAACCGTCATCTAAAATCTCCTCCAGACTGGGTGTGGTGGCACATGCCTGTAATCCAGCACACAAGAGGCTGAGGCAAGAGGATCACTGCAAGTTTGAGGCCAGCCAGGGCTAGACAATGAGACATTGTCTCAAAAAAAACACATAAAATCTACTCAGGAACTCACACTGCTATCTGTGATTTCTTAACATGACTTATTTATTTTATTTTTTTGGTACTGGCAATCGAATTTACAACCTGGCGCTTGCCAGGAAGGCGCTTATGCTGCTGAGCTAAATCCCTGGCCCCTGTGATTTCTTGAATCATAGTTTAAGCTAGTGCAGGAATATTGAGAAGCACTCCTTTTCTTATTTTTAAATAGCAATAGCATGGAAAGAGAGGTATCTAAAAATTGATTTTTTTTTTTTTTTGCAATGGGGATTGAAGCCTTCATATTGAGCTAGAGTCCCCTTTTTTCTCCCTTTGAGATACAGTCTTGCTAAGGTTAATAAATTGCCATTACTAAGGTCTTGCTAAGGGCTCCCAACTTCTGATCCTCTCCTGCCTTAGCTTCACAGAGTGTTAGGATTATGGGTGTACAACAACATGCCAGGTTTACAATTGATTCTTTAATAGTTCGAGCTCAGAGAGGTTTTTTCCATTACCAAACAAGCATATTCCAGGGAGAGTTAAAAACAAAGCTCCTAATGAAAAAAAAAAAAAAATGGAAGTCAGATAATGAGATAATCCACACAGTTCGAAGACTAAATCCACACAGTTCAAAGACTAAATGATTTCTAAGAAGTACTGTACTGGGAAGTTCTTTTTAAGTAATCACAATAACGTCTCCATTGTGGCCCTCCCAGCTGTAATGTACAGTTTTTATCTTATAATTTCTCTTCTTAAAAAATGACAAAGACTATCCCATCTGTACTCACAGTTTTCATGCTGTGAAAACTTTGAAGGGGTTCCCAGTGGAGATGTGTGAGAGCACTAAAGCTAGAAGATAAATATGGTGTTATCCTCTGAGACTATAAATTTACTTACAGATTATTTTAGAGGATGAGAGCATGGGAGCTGGGGAAGAAAGGATCAAGGTTTGTAGCCAGTGTGTGTATGTGGTGCTGGTATTGAACCCAGGACCTCATGGGTGTTAGATGATATATAACTGAGCTACACTTTTAGGCTCTTAAAGTATTTTTATAATGGGACATACATTCAGTTGCCCCCTTGTATCCTTGAGGTCTGTACCCATGTGTCCTGGTCACTTTCTCATCAATGAGATAAATACCAGCCACCCATAATTTAAAGGAGAGGTTTATTGGGGCTCACAGTTGCTAGGTTTGAGCAGAGGAAAATTGCTGGCAGGAAGCAGTGAGGGGAGGGAGACCTGAACGGGGAGGTGCACCCTTGCCGGTGTACCCCTGGGAACCTGCTGCCTCCGACTGCACCTCCACCTCCTTAACAGCTGAAGGAGTTACAGTCCTGATCCAAACATGAGATCATCTTCCAAACATGAGACCAAAACCATAACAGTATGTATTCAACTAACTTGGCATTGAAAGTGTTCAGAAAACAGCCAGGGTTGAAGCTAAATGGAAGAGTTTTTGCCCAGGTGCACAGAGTGTGAGTTTATTAATCCCCAACGTGGCAAAAAGGAATGTGATCTGTTGTGACTATGTGGAGACTTTTTTTCCTTGATATTATTTCCTTAACAATACAATGCAACTGCTATATAGTGTTTGAATTGTACTGGGTATTATAAGTAATCTAGACATGATTTAAACCATGGGAGGAAATGTGTGTAGGTATTTGGAAATACTATGCTCCTTTATATAAGGAACTTGAATATCCTTGGATTTTGATATCCTTGGGGCTCTTGGAAGCAATGCACTACACCAAGGGATGACTGTGTTTAGAATTCATATATAAAGTATAAAAGGATGGTATATTGTGGTAGACAGGTGTGGAGGCACAAGCCTGTAATCTGAACTACATGGAAGGCTGAAACAGGAAGATCTCATGTTGAGGCCAGGCTGGGCATCTTCATAACACCCTGACTCAAAATAAAAGGACTGGGGATACAGCTTAGTGGCAGAGCTTGAGGCCCTGGATTCAGTCCCTGAAACACACACATAAAGACACACACAGGGTCCTGTGGTGATTAGGGACAGAGGCTCTGAGGGCAGACTTTCTTGGTTTAAATAAGCCTGACTCTGCCCTTTGCTATCTATGGGTTCTCAGATACTTTGTTACCACAAAAGGTCTGGTTCTGCTGCAAGGCAGAGAGCCAGTAACTGAAGAAACTGAACAGCAGGAGAAGAAGGGTTTCGTGTACAGCAGGTCAGAACATGGGGTCAGTGCGAGTGACCCCCCTTCCTGGCGCCCCAGGAGACAGCAGCTTATGGTGCATCTTTTATGGTAATATTGGCTTGGTGTTGGGCAGGTGGGCACAGGGCAACTCATTGGTCCCGAGAAACAGCCAGATGTGGAACTTGGACTTCTTCTCTTGGGTCAGAAGCTGTTGAGGACCACACTTGATTACAGAGGAGATACAGACCCTAATAGGACAGAGTTTGGAGCATGGGCCTGAGGCTTCTGCGGCTTCCCTGCTAGCCGCCCTCCATGTGCTCTGGAACCTGGAAGCTCCCAAATGCCACAGTTGAGGTTTTTCACAGGAGCTTCATTCCAAGTGCATGATTGATTAAATCATTCACCCTGACCTGTAGTTCACCCTTCAATACCTCCTTCCTTCTTGGAGGTTAGGACAAAGTAAGGTGCCTTCTGAATTCTGTGAACTATTTTAGCAAATAATTGAACTCAAGGCCTCTGCAAAGGGTCGTGGAACTGCCCCCAGTTCTTGGCACCTAGCACTCTGACTGGCGTTGGGAGTGCGGGTAGTGTGTGGGGCTGAGCCATTAACTCTTGAGTCTGTGCAGTGTTAGAATTGAATTGAATTCTGACACCCAGTGAGGCCGAAGTCTTTGGTGTTAAAGAAATCCCATACTTTTGGTGGTAGTGTTATGAGTAGAAACAGCTTGGACTACTTTTTTTTTTTTTTTTTTTAAGCCATTAGGAATAGTGTTCTGTAAGTATTCAATGTACAGATTTTTTTTTTGGTACTGGAATCAAACTCAGAACCTCATGCTTGCCAGGCAGGTGCCGTGCTGCTGAGCTAAATCCTTAGCCCCATGTACAAACTCTTATGTAGGCACGTTTTTATTTCTCTTGAGTTTATACCTAAGCATAAAATTATTGGTTCATATGGCAACTCTGTGTTAAGTATTTTGATGTACTGAGTACTTGTTTTCCAAGATATATTTTACAACCCTTGCTATTGGCCATGATTTAGATTATAGCTATTCTAAGTGAGTGTGGAGTGGTAGCTCATTGAATATTTTTTTGGAGAGAGGATCTCGTTCTGTAATTGACTGGCCTTGAACTCATTAATGTAGCCCAGGCTGACCTTGAGGTCCTGGCATTTCTCCTGCCTCAGCCTCAGCCCTTCCAAGTGCTGGGATTACAGGTGTGCATCACCATGTCTGGTTGCTCATTGAGAATTTAATTTGCATTTTCCTGTTGGTAAATGATGTCGGGTATCTTTCACTGGTCATTTATGCTTCTTTAGAGCAGTACCTTAAGCTCACTTTGTAGCCCAGGCTGGTCTCAAATTTGCAAATGATCCTCCTGCCTCAGCCTCTTGAGTGTTGGGATTACAGAAGTGCACCACCATGCCCAGCAATCTCTATTTTTAATTAGTTTATATGTTATATTTATTTTTGAGGCAGGAACTCATTATGTAGTCCAGGCTGGCATTGAACTCACAGCTATCCTCCTGCCTCAGCCTCCTAAGTGGTGGAATTATAGGTGCGTGCCCAGTTCATCTTTTTATAACTAATCTTTTCAGTTATCGTTTTATAACTAATTTTGTAAGAGAAGTTTTTGTGGTATTGGGGATAGAACACAAGCAGTTCACAATGTGATATCATCCTTAGCCCTGTTAGTTGATTGATTGATTGACTGATTGTCAGGGTCTGGCCAATTTCCCAGGCTGGGCTTGAATTTGTAATCCTCCTGCCTCAGCCTCCCAGAGTACTGGCATTAGTTATGTACCACCCATGCCAGGCTTTAAGAATTCTTCATATCATCTGGGTACAAGTTCCTTATTAGATAAGTGACTCACAAGTATCTTCTCCTATTCTGTGGGTTGTCTTTTTACTTTATTGTATTCCTTAAACTATAGGCATTTTTAATTTTGGTGAAGTCTAACATAACCTGTTTTTTATTTAGTTGCGTGTATACTTGGTATCATATTTAATAAACCATTTACTAATCTGAAGTGAGAGTCATACCTGTTTTCCTCTGAGTTTAACAGTTTTAGGTCTTACAGCTCCATTTTGAGGTGATTTTGTAGTGTATGTTGTAAAGTGGGACTCCTCATTCTTACGTATGTGGGTTCCAGTTGCTCCAGCATCACTTGCTTCTTTAACCCAGGGAATTGTCTGACACTCTTGTTGAAAAATCATTTGAGGAACTGGGGCTGTATCTCAGTGGTAGAGTTCTTGCCTGGCATGCACAAGGTCTTGAGTTCAATCCCTGGCCTAAAGAGAGGAGGGGGAGAAAAATCATTTGACTGTAAGTAAGTGTAGTTTATTTCTGGACTCCAAATTCTATTCCATTGATTTCTGTCCTTATACTAGTGCCACTTTTTTTCAGTATTTGTGTGTTTTTTTGAAACGGGGTCTCACTGTGTAGTCCAGGGTGGCCACCAACTTTTGACCCTCCTGATTCATCCTCCCAAGTGCTGGGATTACAGGTGTGTACCATCATGCCTGGCTCACACTGAGTTGATGAGTGTATTTTGTTTGTTTGGTATCAGGGGATTGAACTCACAGTCACACACTTGCCAGGCAGGCGCTTATACCACTGAGCTAAATCCCGAGCCCCGATTAATCTATTTTTGTAGTAAATTTTAAGTGTTAGTCTTTCAACTTTGCAAGTGTGAGTCCTCCAGTTTCGTTCTTTCTCAAATTGTTCTGGCTATTCTAGGTCTTTTGTATTTCCATATTCATTTTAGGATCAGCTTGTCAATTTCTCAAAAAAATGCAGTAAGTTTTTAATATTGTTCTTGTAACCTGCAATTTTGCGAACTCAATTTTTTTAAATAGCTCTGATAGTTCTTAAAAAACTTGTTTGGATTTTCTGTATCTCAGACTTATTTTTTACTTCTTCCCAGTTTTATTCCTTCCTTTCCTATCTGTATATCTTTTATTTATTAATTTTCTTACCTAATTGCCCTGGCTAGAAAACTTAGTAAGATCTTGAATAGAAGTGGTAACAGTAGACATCCTTGCCATGTTCCTGATTTTAGGGTGAAAACATTAAGACTTTTATTATTCAGTAACTTTTTTTTTTTTTTGGTTGATAGCCTTGCTCAGGTTGAGGAAGTTTGATAAATTATTTTTAAAACTTGTATTCTAAGTATTTTCCTATGTGATTAGTATTGTATACATTAGAAATAAAAATTTTTAGTGACCACACATTTTTCAGCCATAAAAATGTCACTTTTGCAGCCAGGTGTGGTAGTACATGTCTGTAATTCCAACACTCAGGAGACTGAGGTTGAGGCCAGGCTGGCTACGGAGTGAATGTGGTGAGCTCAGGGCCAGCCTGGGCTACATAGCAAGACCCTGTCTCAAAAAGCCAAACCCAAACCCAAGCCCCAAAACAAAAACAAACCAGTCACATATGCTATATAGTGTGGTAAAACTTGGGCTTCTGGATTAACTCCTGTTTTGAAGCCACATTTTGTCACTTAACTGTATGTTGCATATAAAAGGCTGAGAAAGATAGTGCTTTCCTGAGCCTCAAGGAAAAGTTTTTGTTATATGAAAATGAGGATAATATTTGACTACTGTTCAAATAAGGGTGAAGAATAAATGAAATAATGGAAAAGTCTTATGCTTGTCAGTCCTACAGAGCACAACAGACAGTTACTAGGGACATTTAAAGTGTTTATAAATAAAGCCCTTAAATCTTTGCCAATTTATTAATATTTTTATTCCTTAGACTGAAATGACTAGGTTAAACCCTTCCTTTCTTTCCCTTTTCTCCCTTCTCCTTTCCTCCTCTCCTCCCCTCCTCTATTTTGGGATTGAACTCTGGGCCTTTGCACTGAGCTACATTCCCTGCTTTTTTTCTGTTTTTTCTTTAGAGACAGGATCCTGAAATTTTCCTGCTTCAGCCTGCCAAGTGCTGGGATTGTAAGGGTGTGCCCTCCATTGCCTGGCCAAACTTTTCCTTTTTTGAGGATAATACCTGTAGTAAACTCTTTTACCCAAATAAATGTATGGTGTTTGAATAATCACGTTGGAATGAGAATTTTGTGGGAGATTAAATTGAAAACTAAATTAGGGTTAAATTTTGCAAGGAAGTCACTATTCAAAAATTTTGTCTTTTGTCACTAAGCTCTTGGGAGTCCTTTGAAGGCGTGAGGAGGAGGGAATCATGAGTGATAGTTCTAGAGGGTTTGCTCTGCCTCTGAGACCTTCCCTAACCACTCCTGATGGTAAGCACCTCCTACGTTCTTCAGTGGTACCCAGTACAGCATTGTTGCGGCAAAACTGGCTGCAGGAAAGGACTAACAAAGTCAAGAGCAGTGTACAGCTTTATTTTACACTGGTGGTCCTGGCTGGAATAACTTCCAACACAAGCTAGGTTGCGAGTGTCTGTGAGCCAGCATTTTTATATGAGGCATAACCAGAGGTTACAGAGGTGGGACAGGACAGCACAGCCTGGCAGTTCTTCTGATTAGCTAGCAGGCTGAGATCAGTAGGGCTAACCTAATGACCATCAATTACAAGACTAGATCAGTGACCACAAAGCTTGATACAATCAGGCATCCTGTATGTTTGGTTATACCCCTGTGTTACAGGGTCAAGAAAGCAATTACAGAGCTACGTTTAAAGAGAACAAGGTTTTTAAAAAGAATGATTTTTTTTCTTGTATAGTTTTCCCTTTCATTATGTTTGTCCTGTATTGCAGGCGCTTAGCAGACTGTGTAAATGTCTGTTTACTGGTCCCCGTTTTCCTTCCAGGAACACGGCTCAAACATTGTCTTCTCACTGTCTAACAATATCCATTGGCTGTCCCTTTCTCATTGGATGAGTAAATGAATGCTTTGTTCTCTGCTTTTTGGAAACTAACTTGCTCCTTTTGTATTCCCTTCATGTTTCTTTCTGGACTCCAAGGAGGAGGCATCTCCTTATTCCTTACTCGATATCTGCTTGAGTTTCCTCACCACTCACCTTGAGAAATTCTGTTCAGCAAGGCAAGATGGAACATTGTGTCTGCAGGAACCAGGGGTATTTCCTCAAGAGGTGGCTGATCGACTGCTTCAGACCATGGCAGTTCATGGTAAGACATAAAAAACACAGGAAACAAGAATTATATGCTTTTAATTAGTACTAGATTTTGAAGTACTGCTTTGGCATTTAATTATTTTCTTAGAAATAACAGAATAGAGCAGATGAACCTGATTCCAGGAAAAGGAATTCATTCATTTTTATCTATCCTGCCTCTTACTGTGTAATTTAGAATAAGCATTTTTCTTTTCTGATCTGAGCAAACTCTTTTTTTCGTTTGTTTTGAGAAGCCATTCTTGTCAAAAATAACCTGTAATTACAAAATATCTATTTAGAAATCTTTAGGTATAAAACGTCTTATCTTCATTTGATGGTAGGAGAATCAATACTGTCAATAACTAGTTTCTGCTTTGACCTTTAAAATGGGGAGCCACGGCATCACGACCTTGAACTTGCCAGGCAGGCACTGTGCTGTTGAGCTATATCTGTGGCACAATGACTAAAAATACTTGCATTTTCTAAAACACATTCTAGATTGAGAAGTATCCTTTGTGAACTGTATATTGAGTCTTTTTTATTTTTATGTGTTTTAAATTGAGATGCACCTTTGTCATATCTTATAAATGCTTACAAGTGGGGAACACAACATGTTCATAGCCATAAGGTAGAATGAAAATTTGGCCATAATAATAGCTATTATTTATGAATTGCCTGTTTTGTGCCAAGCATTTTACATATATAGCTATCATTATCTCCACTAATACACATATACAGAAACGGAGGTTCTGAGCAGTCACTTCCTGCCAGTCACACTGCTAGGGAATAGTGTGGGTATAGGTCTGTCTATCTATGAATACACTTTTCCCACTGTGCCGCATAGCCTTCAGTTGAGCTGACCCTGTGGCTGTGTGCCAGCTAAAGGTTTATACTTTTTAAAGGCCTTATTTATTTATTTATTTATTTATTTATTTATTTATTTATTGTTGGTACTGGGAATCGAACGCAGGACCTCGTGTTCACCAGGCAGGGGCTTGTGCCGCTGAGCTAAATCCTCTGTTGTGACTGCATGTATACGAAAACTCTGTTAAATGTGTGTGCAGAAAATGCATTCCAGGGAAGAGCTGGGGGAAGATATGGCTATAATTGAGGAATTTTTTTTTGAATAATCTAGGAAAGGAGACCTGTACTCCTTGGTTTCACAAGTTTGCTGAAGCCTGTTAACTCTTCGAATGTTTCCAACCTGCTGTAGAAACAAGAGTGAATTTCAGTAATATGTTTAAAAGTCCCCCACAAAACTACACAACCATTTGAGATTAGCTTTGGGTGTTTATATGGGGGGGATGTTTTGATATATTTTTTCTTGCTGTCTAAATTGCATTTTTTTAATCTCATAGGTCACTGATTTGTTTCTCCTTCTGTTCCCTCAATTTGGTTTTGAGCCCAAGTGTTACTGTATTTTTCAGTTGTAAAATTTTCAATTGATTCTTCATGTTTTCTATTTCTTTGGGGAAGCTTCCTGGTTTTGATTTGTTTCAAAAGTGAGTAACTGGTCACTTTTGAAAATATATTTGCATTTTGATCATTACTCCTTTAAAATCTTAATCAAATAATTTAAAAATTTCTGTTACTTCAGTTGACATCTATTGTTATCTTTTATTTTAATCTTGGTAGGATGAGTAAGTTTTGACAGAAACCTAAATGTCTCAGATACTGCTGTGTAGGAAGGAGTTGGTATGCTGGTTTCCATAGGATTCCAGTGATACCTCTAGCTGAGAGGGAGAGGAGTACATTATTTCCGCTTCCCTACCCCTGACACCAGGTTGGGAACAAGTGATCTCCTTACACCTGGGCAGCATGGAAGTCCTGACTTCTCCCCAAGCTTCCTATGATGTCACCCTGACTGGGAGAGTGGAAGACTTCATTACTGCTGGGTGGATGTTGAAGTCAGGGCTCCCCATGTGGCGTTCATGACACCATAGGGGTGAAGGGGGTCTTACCAGATGGTCGGGATTACAGGCCTGGCTCCTTATCCTTCTCTAATGCCTCCCTTGTGGGGAGACTGGGGCAGTTGCAGCCCTGTGAGGGTGGAAACCTAGGCACCCTTAGCACTTGCTGGCACAGATGGGACTTGGGATCATAGTCTTCCCCCCACCCCCAGCTGTGACATTTAGCTGAAGTAAACACTTCCTGTCCAAAAAATGTCCTGTCTCGCTGACTGTGCCTTCCCTGCTACTTTGGCTGGTGTGAGCGGAGTTTTTTGGAGCTTATCTATGCTCATTGGTGTTTTCTGTGGGGCTAGCTTCAACTTCAGGTGTAGGATATGTGACCGGAAAGACACCCAGGATCCCACTGTGTGTTCCCTTGGGTCCCAAGGTCCCCAGCTGGACTGTTTCATTTACTTTGCATAGTGTTCTCTTCACAGCTCACCTTGGCGGCCTCATTTCTTGTCTTCCCATTTGCATGCGTATATCCCAAGAGTTGCACCACATTCTCACTCACATCTAGATCTTCGTCTGTGTTTTTCTTTTCTTCTTTATTAGGGAAACAGGCTACAGGTTTTCTTTTTCATATGTTCAAGCAATCTGGAACTACTTGCTGTTTTCTAGCCATGTAATGTGCCTTCATATCCATAAGATTTTGTTCATATGGGCTATTTTCCTGTTGATGCTGCTTTTACTTGCTGTCTCCATCTTTGAGTTCTTCTGTCATCTTTGAATGTCCAGTCTGTACCAGATGTCCAGTCATAATGGATTACTTTATTTGTCTACTTTCATGGTACATTGTCCTTGGAACTGGTATAGCATACATCTCCTTTTGTTATGCTTGGTTGTATCCTTTTTACTCTGTGTAGATATAAATCAAGTATAGAGGCATATCTTTTGTTTGTATCTACAATATTTAATACTGCTTGACCTACAGTAAATTGTTCATTGACTGTGCATGGTGATGCATGCTTATAATCTAAGCACTTGGGAAGCTTAAGGCAACAGAATCACCATAGTTGGAGGCCAATCTGGGATACATAGTGAGTTTAAGACCAGCCTCGACTACACAGTGAGACCCTGACTCAAACCATGTCCAGTGTGGTCGTGCATGTCTGTAATCTCAGCACTTGAGACTCTGAGGCAGGAGGATCACCATGAGTTTGAGACCAGCCTGGCCTATAAAGTGAGTGTAATGCCAGCCTGAACTGCACAGCGAAACCCTGTCTCAAAAAAGAAAAGCAAACACATAAACCCACACACAAAAAAAGTTGTTCAATGGATGGAACCCCGTTTTGAAACTTATCCCCTGAGATAGAGTTTAGGTAGTTTAAAAGATTATCTCTAGATTAGCACTATCCAATAGAAAGAGTTTTACATTTACTGGTGACCACACTAAAAAAGTAAAACAAGGGTGGGGGATGTAACTCAGTGGTAAAGTGGTTGCCTAGCATGGTTGAGGCCATAGGTTCCGTTCCTAGCAACCCATACATGCATGTACCTGTGCACGCACAGAGGTAAAACACTTTAAGAATTCTTATTTAAACCAATATATACAAATTAGTATCATTTCAACATGTGATTGATATAAAGTTATTGAGATATTTTACATTCTTTTTTTGTTGTATTGTGTGTTCAAACTCAAAGTATGTGGCCAGGCATGGTTACACACATCTATAATCCCAGCACTCAGGAGGCTGAGGCAGGAGGGTCAAGGCCAGCCTGCACTACATAGGGAGACCATGTCTCAAACAAAACAAAACAAAGAAAAACAGTATGTGTTTTGCACTTAAAAGTTTACTTTGAGCTGGGTGTGGTGCTGCCTGCCCGTAATCCCAACATTCTGGGAGGTTTAGGCATGAGGATTGGAAGTTTCAGTCCACTTTTAAAAACTCAGCAATTTAGCAAGACACTGTTGCAAAATAAAGAATAAAAATAGGAGCTAAAGATGTAATTCAGTGTGAAGACTCTGGGTTCAAACCCCAATACAGGAAATGGTGTTCTGAATTCATACTGGCTTTTCAGGTACTTAACAGCTTTGCAGTTAGTGGCTGCTACATTAGAAAGCACAGCTCTAGAATGTGTAATAAGGAATTGGGGATGTGACTTGGCGGTAGAGCTCTTGCCTTGCATGCACAAGGCCCTATGTTCAATTCCCCAGCATAAAAAAAAAAAAAAAAAAAAGGTTTGTACTTTGGGCTGGGGATTTAGCTCAGTAGCATAAGCACCTGTCTGGCAAGCATGAGATCACGAGTTCTAGCTCTGCTACCAAAAAAAAAAAAAAGTATTCATGAAATAGAATGTGTAATGGGCTTAACATGTGATTATTTTTTTCTATTATGCCATTTTTATAAGATTTTTCTGTAACTGTCCAATGATAGTTGATAACATCCATTAGGAAAGAGTAAAGAGTATTCCCTTTAAGAAATACCTTAGTTCTAATTTTTTTTTACTGTTACAATAACATTAATTTATTTTGCATTTTACAGAAGTCTATGAACGATTTTTATTTTTTGTACCATCGAGCTCACAACCTCTTCCTTGCCAGGCAGGTGCTTATGCCTGGCCCTGAACTATTTTTTAAAAGCACCTTTTTCATCATGTTTCTCTATGACAGTTGTTAAAGTAGGCAGTAAGTATGTCAACAACCTGAACATTGGCAAGGGTTTCAAATCAACCAACTGTTCGTCAAAAAACTTGGCAACTTTTCTATCTTGTTTTTGATACAGTGATATATGCGTGTTGATGGTAAAACTGTACAGCTGATTCCTTAGGATACACTTTGCAAAATCAGCGATGATTGCCAGGCATGGTGGCTTACTCCTATAATCCCAGCATTCGGGAGGCTGAAGCAGGAGGATTGTTGCAAATTCATTGCAAGACCAGCCTAGGCTACAAAGTGAGCCCAAAGCCAGCCTGAACTGCATAGCGAGATTCTGTCTCAAAAAGATTAAAGAAACAAAACAAAACAATCAGTGGTGATTAGCAAGTGTGTTAGCTTTGGTACACAGTCAGCTCACTTGCCTGTGTGACAGTCTGGAAGCCAGTTTCGATGCTGGTAATAGAGCATGGAGAATGACAGGTTTCACACTGTAAGAGATGGCACTGGGTGTCCTTACAGAACTGTGTCCAGTGATCAGCTCGTACAACAAGTGATGTATTTCCTTGATATATCTTCTTAAGACATTTTCTGTTCCTGTTGGAATCTTCTTTTAATTACAAGTTGGCTATTACTATCTATAGAACCATCTGTACCCAATTCTGCCAGAAAAATACAAGGCAACATTTGGGTTGACGATATAATAGTTTGCAGAGATCTGTCAAGTTCACCAAAGAATTTTTCTTGGTTGCTACTCGGACAATGTGTGGAGGTTTCATGACAAATTTTCTTTTTCCTAGTGATACTGAACACTTGATTCAGTAACTCTTCATGTGTATAGTCTCTCTCTGAGCCTGCCCAAGCAGGGCCTATCTGGTTATTGAATGAGATACCATCTGTTTTGTGGTCTTCATCACCTAAAGCTTTGTCTTTCTCTAGTGTTTCATCCTCATCTGGGAACTTGACATTCTTCTTATTGCCAAGCATTGTATCAAGGTCATCCTCTGGTTCAGCTGGCTCTTGGATATTATTTTCAATCTTAAGATCCCTTGTACCCATTTCAGCCTCATCAATATCGAATATCTTTTTAAATTTTTTTCTTCTTTTGATTGAAGAAATTCTAAGAGTATGGTGGCATATCCCTGTAATCTCAGCAGTGGGAGACTGAGGCAGGAGGATCACTGTGAGTTTGAGACCAGCCTGGGATACATAAGTGATTTCAAGGCCAGCCTGAACAACCTAGTAAGACCCTGTCTCAAAACAAACAAAACCCCAAGAAATTCAAATTAACAGATGCACCTTTCTTCCAGTTGTCCTCTTCATTTTCTTTCACAGTTGGTTCTGGCTGTACTCTTTTGTTTCTGAGGGCTGGGTTTCTTCTGCCTGGGCATCTTCTTCCTCCTTCCTCCTCTAAATAAAGGGCTGCTTTTTGTTATTGCTCATAGTAGGGTTAAAAGTCATCTTGTTTGGGCTGGGGATTTAGCTCAGTGGCTTAAGCGCCCACTTTACAAGCGTGTAGTTGTGAGTTTGATCCCCGCTACAAAAAAAAAAAAAAAAAATCATCTCATCTCTGGACATGTCTCAGCATGAAAAGTAAGTTAGGTCAGCCAGGCCTGACCCCAAACACCGGCTCTCTCACATCAGTGAAGGGCGCCTCCTCCTCCTCCTGGCAAACGCTGGAAGTGCACCTGCCCCTTAGTTCTAACTTGAGAATGGCTCGCTGGGAGCCTGGTCTACATCTTTAGGATGGGCTAGCTGAGGGGCCACTTGACTTAGTCTCTTGACATCAAGCTCTTTATGTATTCTCCCCAAATTGCTCATTTACCCCAGACTATTCCTAGACTACCTTTCACCAGCATGGCTGTTGCTTTTCTTTGGTACGGGAGATCAAAGTCATGACCTTGTGCTTGTCAGGCAGGCACTTATGCCGCTGAGCCAAATCCCTGGCCTTGGCTGTTGCTTTTTTCAGATTAAGTGTTGTTTAGTTGATGTGATACCATTGAGATATGGCTCCAGAGTATGTGTAGCATTCTTGAGTGGTAGGCAGGTACATCTATTAGGAACTTCTTCAAGAGTTTATTGTGTCTGCTCTACTTACATTCATTTAAAAGAAAGGGGCTATAACTCCTAGGTCCTTTTAATAGGTTTTAGATCTGGCTAGTCATTTAATAATGAGTTATAAGCACTATGTATGTGCTGAATATAATATGTATTTGTTTATATAGCAATGTGTTGTAGTGAACTTAAAGTACAGGCTAGAGATGCATTGGTAGCAAATGAAAATACCTTAACCCAAAGTTTAAACTTCATGCATGATACAAAAGTCCATAAGCCCATTGACAATTCTGTTTCATAGTCACCTTAGTATCCAGAATAATAGATGCTCCACCTTCACAAAGCTATCCTCTCTAGAGCACGGAGACTCCCCATTGACTATAGCAGGAAAAGATAGCATGGAAAATCATGCTTTGGCTCCCAGAGACTTCACCCCACAGCCGATGACAAGAATGGGCACAGTCCGCATCGAACTCAGGGAGAGCTATCTGTGTGTCCAGTATGATGAGGAGAGCCAAGCGCTGGTGGCATTCAGTAAAGTCTATTACAGTCCTGATTCTGCTTCTCATTAGCTCAGCTCTATGATCTTAGAGAGCCATTTTGTAAGCCTCAGCGTACACAGTTACAAATTGTAGGTAATAGTAATACCCTCATTTCACTGAATTACCAGTATCAGATGAAATACAGTTGCATGGAAACAATTTGGAAATGTAGACTATGGTGGACATTTTAGCTGTTTTTGAACTGTTTTTCTTTTTTTAAAATGAAGTAAACTATTTTAATTCTCACTATTTTTACCTGTTTCAGTAGCACAGACATTGAAGCAGAAGCAGTAGTGTTTGTGTAAGTATATTCAAGAGGAGCCAGTGACGGGGGCTCCGACTGAAGCAGGGAAAACCTTGAGAAAGTTTCTGAAGCACTGTTTGGCTTTTAACTGTTTTTCAAAGTAAAAGTCCTGCTTGTGTCTTCCCAGGGCTACTGAATGATGGAACTGTGGGGATTTTTAGAGGTAACCAGATGCGCTTAAAGCGAGCTTGCATTCGCAAAGCGAAGATCTCTGCTGTTGCTTTCCGGAAAGCCTTCTGCCACCACAAGTTAGTGGAACTTGATGCCACGGGTGTGAATGCCGACATCACCATCACGGACATTATCAGCGGGCTTGGCAGTAACAAGTGGATCCAGCAGAATCTCCAGTGCTTGGTGCTGAACTCCTTGACTCTCTCCCTAGAGGACCCTTATGAGCGGTGCTTCAGCCGGCTTTCCGGCCTTCGAGCGCTTAGCATCACCAATGTTCTCTTTTACAATGAAGACCTGGCTGAAGTCGCCTCACTGCCACGGTTGGAGAGCCTGGATATCTCAAACACCTCAATTACAGATATCACTGCTCTGCTGGCCTGCAGGGACCGACTCAAGTCACTAACCATGCACCACTTGAAGTGTTTAAAAATGACGACTACCCAGATCCTGGATGTTGTTCGGGAACTCAGACATCTGAACCATCTTGATATCTCAGATGATAAACAGTTTACATCAGACATAGCTCTTCGCTTACTAGAACAAAAGGACATCCTACCCAATCTTGTCTCCCTGGATGTTTCTGGGAGAAAGCATGTGACAGATAAAGCTGTTGAAGCCTTTATACAGCAACGGCCCAGCATGCAGTTTGTAGGTTTGCTGGCCACTGATGCTGGTTACTCTGAGTTCCTCACAGGCGAAGGACACTTGAAGGTTAGACGTTGAAAATGTTATTTTAGCCATAATGTGGTAGCACATGTCTGTAATCCTAGCACTTGGGAAGCTGAGGCAGGAGGATCACCAAGAGTTCAAGGCCATTGGGCTACATAGTAAGACTCTGTCTCAGAAAAAACCAAGAACAAAACAAAACAACAACAACAACAACAAAAGTATTATTTTGTCAGGCTGACCAAAGTCTTAGTTGCCTAGACTCTGTTAGGATAAATGTCTGGTATTTGGGATGTACTGATGAGGCAGGGAATTATATAGGGCAGTGATGGTGAACCTTTTAGGGCTTTCAGTGATATAAATAATCTGCTGTAACATGCATGACTAGGTTCGCCACCACTGGTAGAGGGGAAAGGCTTGCTTTCATGCTTCCTCATTCCGAGCAAACTCTGGAGTAACTTAATTTTGAGTTTCCATTTCCTTATTTATAAAATACACATTATTTATACCTTGCAGAATTCTTCTGAAGATTAGTAATTAGAAAATACAGCGAGTAGTAGGTACTGGATAAACAGTGTCTTGTTATGGTACTGTTTAGACATTTTGAAATATTTAAACGTATTTCTAATGGATCACTTCTACGAAACTCAGGAGATTCCTAGTTGAATTGAATACCTAATGGGAAATCAAGTTCTTGGAGGAAATCTTTACTGTAGAAATGGTAGAATTTTTCTTTTCTTAAGGTTTCTTGAGCTTAATAGTTCAAATGTAGTTTGAACAAACATCAGTTGGACTTGATACTCTTTTAGGTTCAAAGATGAAAAAGACATAGAAGACTAGTCCAATGGGTGTGGTGGTGACATGATCACAAATCTGTTACAGATTTTTATTTATTTACATTTATTTATTTATACTTTCACCTTATAGTTTTAAGAATCTAGAAGGTACATAGTACTAAACAGGGAAATGCGTAGCAGAGAGATCGTACTTAATGAAGGCTTCTCTGAAGGGTTGTGAGTGAGTGGGGATCCTGAGGTTGGTAGTTTGACAGAGCATTCCATGTACAGAGAATACACATGCAAAGATTTGTGTGGTCAGTAAGCAGGTCTTTTTACTTTTATTGGTCTTTTGATTCAGTGTCTCACTGTGTAGTTCAGGTGAACCTTACTCATTGTGTCAGCCAGGCCGGCCTTGAACTTGCGGTGCTCTTCCTGCCTCCTCTTCTCGAATGCTGGGATAACAGGCATGTGCCACCATCCCCCTGGCATAAGTATTTTTAGAACGTTCTCAAGTAAATGGAATAATCAACCAAAGTTAGGAATCATTGTTAAAAACAACTTTTTAAGAAAACTTATTTAAACTTTGTCCTTTAGTCATACATATATAGTCATAGCAAAAGTGCAGTATTGTGATACTTTTAGGTTAGATTTATTTTTTGGCTTTATGTGCCTCTGTTTTTAGACCACACTAAAGGCTGCAAGAGATCGTCATTGTAACTCCCTAGTATTTATATGGGATGGTGGTTTTAAAAAAAAGTGCTGACTGTGCCTCTGTATCCATTACTTACTTTGGTCCCTTAACTCTACGAGAAAGGTATTAACTGTCCTCAGCTAGAGAAAAAGGCTGTCTCCTTCCTAACTTCCTTCCTAATTTCCCTTCTTCCCCTCCTCCCTCTTTTCTTCCCTCTGTCCCTCCTTCCTTCTCTACCTTCCTTTTGTTTTTGAGAAAATGGCGTCTCAAGGGTCATGGCCAGCTGCATTGAGCCTGCGTTTATACCCTGGACTGTTTGATTCCGAAGCCTGTGTCTTTCCAGTGTACCTCATGCTCCTATTTGAGTATACTAGGAAATGTCTTTCCCCCTCACTTTCTGGTCTCATCACAGCTGTTTTTCTGACCTTAGAATCCCCAAATCTGTCATCAATATTTCCCCCCCTTGATTTTCTCTTCTGTCATTTTCTTGAGCCATGGTGCATGCACTTCTCATCAAGGAGGATTTTACATTCCCAGGCTTATTTTTTCTACCAAGCTTTGGTTCTAGCTTCTGAAGAGCTTTGTAAGTCTGCTAAACCCAATATTATTTTACCTAACATGATATTTGATGGAGTTGATTTTATGTGTGTGGTTTTTTGAGGCAGGGTCTCACCATGTCAATCACACTGGCCTTGAACCCTTATGTAGTCCAGGCTGGCCTTGAACTTGTGATGCTTCTGCCTCAGCTTCCTGAGTGCTGGAATTACAGGCATGTGCCACCATGCCTGCCTAGTTGATGCACTTGATCATCTTCCTCCTTGAGGTACAGTTTTTTAATTTAGCTTCCAGCGTGTTACACTTGGCATGATTGTTACTTTTTCCTATTTTTCTTACTGCTGAAGTCTCAATTTTCTTTACTAGGTTTTTGTCATTTGCCAAACCTCTAACTATTGATGTGTTCTGTGCTTGGCTCCTGAAACTTACAGGTTTTCTTTTTGTGTTTGTTTCTTTGAGATAGAGTTTAGCCATGTAGTTCAAGCTGGCCTTGAACTCTTTATGTGTCCTACACTGGCTTGGAATTGGTGGCAGTCCTTCTGCCTCAGCCTTGGCGAGTGCTGAGATTATCAGTATTTGCCACCATATGATGACTCCTAAATTTGTATCTCCAGTTTAGACCTCACCTTTGAATTTAGACTTTTGTATTCAACTGTAGTAATTAACAGAGAAATTTGTCCAGTAAAAAAAGTTACATAGTACTTTTTAAAGATGTCTGAGTTAGTTTTCTTCTAAAAAAAATTCTAGTATAACGGATAGAAGATAGATTTAAAAATAGCTTCAGACCATGCTGGGTGGGCATCTGGTGTGCATCTGTAATTCAGCTGTTCAGGAGAACAGGGCAGGAGGATCACAAGTTCCAGGCCAGCCTCACTACATAGTCAGAGATAGGGCTTGATGGTAGAGCACCTCTGTGTTCCATCTCCAGTACCGCAGAAAAGCAAGTTTCACTCCTGTGTTGAGAATTGTGGTAGTAAGCACAGAGCATCATACGGAAATGTGTCTGCAGGCGTGGTGGTGTGTGCCTGTAGTCTCATCTTTTGAGAAGCTGAGTTAGAAGGAGCCCAGGAATTTGAGTTTAGCTTAGGAAACATAACCAGAGTTTATCTCCAAAAAAGAGACAAAGGAACTGAGTGCTGGCATGTGGCCCAATGACAGAGTTTATGCTTAGCATGCTTAGTACGTATGAGACCCTACCACTGTGAAGAGAGAGACATAAAGGAACTTGTGCTTAAGAGTATCAATTTTAGTTTAGACACACACAAAATTTTTTGCGGGGGGAATACTGGGGATCAGACTCATGACCTTGCACTTGCCTGGCAGGCGCTTACGTCATTGAGCTAAATCCCTGGCCCACACATATTAAATGTTAATAAGGTTTAATTTCATAGTGAAGGACTATTTCCCATTTTTTTGGGTATTTTTCATAATTTATATTAGTATATCCTTGTAGAACATAATGATTTACATTTGTCATGGGGAGCTGATACATGTTCACAACACGTCTTCATTCTTCTTAGCTCCCCTCCGTATTTTGGTCCCCTTCTGATTTGTAAACATCTGTCTCTTCCTTTCCTGTTGTTTACCTGATATTTTGTTCATTAAATTATTTATACTGTAGGTTTCTCATAAGGGAAATCATGCAGTATTTAAGCTTGTGTGTCTATTTCACTCAACATGATGGTCTCAAAGTGCACCCATTTTTCTTTAAATGACTCAAGTTTATCCTTCTTTTTTTTCGCCTCAGTCACTTTCTTGTTGGTGGAACACAATACCTGACACTCATGACTTAAAAGAAGACAGGTGCAGATTTTTCTTTTTTTGAGAAAGAGTCTCTATGAAGTTCAGCCTGGCCTTGAAGTCACTGTGTTGCCCAGGCTGACCTCAAACTTACGGCAATTCTCCTGCCTCAGCCTCCTGAGTGCTAGGATTACAGGCATGCACCATCTATCTCAGCAAGTTTATCGTTCTTTATGGTAGAATAGTACTCCATTGTATGGAAATATCACATTATCCTTTTTATGGCAGACACCCACAGTTAAGGGTTTATTTCAGCTCACAGTTTGTAAAGCTTTCAGTCCATAGTCGGCAGGCTTCAAGGCAGTGCAGCATGGCAGAGGGGCATCATAGAAAAAACAACTCATGGCAAGGCAGGCAAGAAGCAGTAGGCAGCAAGTGGCAAGCCCGCCTTTCCCTTTTACCTTATCCAGGCTGTGAGCCTTTTAGGCAGTGCTACCCAGTAGATTCAGCCACAGTCAGCACTACACTAATTCTGTGGTGGACTAATTTAGTACCACACACCCTTAATCCTGGTATCACACCCTAGATATAGTCAGATATAAAAGCCCCATCTATGACAACTCCATTGTGTCAAAATACCACTTTTTCTTTAACTATTCAGCAGTTTATGGACATATAGACCAAATCTAAGATGTAGCTATTATGAATTGTGTTGCTATAAACATGGGTGTGTATATATTACTCTAATATGATGACTTTAATTCTTTCAGGAAGATTCCTAGCAGGGGAATAGCTAGGTTGAATGGCATCTCTTCTCTTCTTCCTTTTTCTTTTTGAAACAACGTCTTGCCATGCTGTTCAGGGTGGCCTTAAACTCACTATGTAGCCTAGGCTGGTTTTGAACTCATGGTGACCTTACCACAGCCTCCCAAGTGCTAGGATTATAGACATGCACTACTGTGTCCATTTTGAAATTTCTAATTTTAATATTTTGAGGAATCTCTATACTGATTTCCATAGTGATTGTATTAATTTACATTCCTGTTAACAATCTAGATGGATTTTTTTTCCCTTCACAACATCATCAATATTTATTATTTGATTTCTTAGCGATAGCCATTCTTTCTGGAGTAAGATGGGATTTCAGTGTGGCCAGAGATAATGAACATGTCATCATATACTTATTAACCATTTATAGTTTTGAGAAATGTCTAGTTCTTTCAATTGCCCATATTTTGATTAAGCCTTTTATTTTGGAGGAGTCCTGGTTTTTTGAATTCTACAGTTACACTATGTATTAGTCCTCTGTCTGAGGGGTAGCTGGCAGTTTTTTTTTTTTTCCCCCATTCTGTAGGTTGTCTCTTCACTCTGTTGATTATTTTTTTGGTTCTGCAGAAGCTGGGACAAAATACCCAACACCCAAAATGAAGGAAGAAAAGATTTATTTAGCTCACAGTTTGTGGAAGTTTCAGTCCATAATCATCTGGCTCCAAGACAGGGTGGTGTAGCACAGAGGCAACACTTCAAGGCAGCGGAAGACAACAAAAGCAGCAAGAGCCAAAGGAGGGGCAAACCATTCTCTTCTCCTCCTTTATATTATATGCAGGCTAGCATCCCTTGGGGTTGGTGTAGCACTCACACCATCTCCTGCACCCTCCTCTTGCAGGAGATGAAGATGTTTAAGAAGAAGCTGGTAGTGGGGTGGGGCGGATGGGACCTGGCCCCCTGCTGAGTGCCTTCATTAAACTTTTAAACTTCTCAAATTGACACAATGTATCAACCATTATAATCTATCCCTGTCAGCTTGGCAACCAGAGGCATTTCTTTAAACCAGTTTCCAAATGCAAAGACATACTTATTCTTATAATTTCACAACTTGAACATTATAACACAGCTTTAACAATCCTTAAGAACTAGTGTTAAGTGTATCAACATAACATATTAGAACCATAACATCCCCATCCTTGGCCCCCTCAAAGACATGTATATCCCTTTATGCAAAAGGCATTTAGTCCCTCTAAGAGTTGCGGAAGACCTAACAGTTTCAGCATTGCTGAAAAGTCCCAACTCCCCTCTGAGATGTAAGACCAACGCTTAGCTGCGAGCCTGTACAAATGAAAACAAAGTTAAACACTTCCAACATTTAATGGCACAAGATAAACATTTTCATTCCAAAAGTTGTAAACAGGAGGATACAAAAGATTGGGACCAAAGCAAATAAAAAATCCAGCAGGGCAAACTTTTTAAGTCTTGTATCTAAGGCAATTCATGACCCGTTGTCTGCTCCAAAGAGCTTGCATGGCTCCATACTTACGGCCCTTCTGGTGATTGTAGCTCCCATGGCTTCTCTCTTAGGCCCATTCTGCTCCCTCCTTGCAGGTTTTCTCAGATGATCCACATTCTTGGCTTCTCTGAACTTCTGGGGTCTCCACTGTACCTTTGGCTTCACACTCACAGCTTCACACACTGCCCTCTCAGGGGTGTACTGTCTGGGCTTCAGGCCTTATGCAATAGGGGTAGAAACCTTAACCTCTCAACTGTTGCATTCTGCATACACATAAGTGAGCACCACATGGATGCTGCTCAAGTCTGCTGCCAGCTAGAGTAGTACCAGGCTTTGCTTTCTCTTGGGTATAGGGGTTGAGTGCCTAGATTGCTGGACATTTTGAATCTTTTTTTTTTTTTTTTTTTTGTCTTTTTGAGACAGGGTTCACTATGTAGTTCAGGCTGACCTTGAGCTCACTTTGTAGCCCAGGCTGGTCTTGAACTTGTAATGCTCCTTCTACCACAGCCTCCCGAGTGATGGGATTATAGGTGTCTGAATCTAATTCTGAGGAACAAATTTTCTATACTACTGCCATTCTGGTACATGATACTTTGTGCTTTCTCCTGAAAACAAAGACTTTCACTTTTGCAGTTTTGAGGGCACAAAGGGCAGAGACTTGCTGCTTCTTGTAATGCCCTCAGGTCATCTTTTCTATTCTGTTCTCAGCAATTAAGATCTCCTCAGCTCTATTTTTGTAGTCCATAATTTTACTGGAGCTTCCTTTCTGGCCAAACTCACAATGGTTTAAGTCATCCCACTGGGCCCTTAGCAGTTGATTCTCTATATAAATCTGGTGAAAAGCCCCTGAAAATAATCATGCCATATAGCCTCAACATTCAACGGCCTTAAAATTTCTTCTGCCTGATTAATTAGTCTACCGCCCTTAATCTCAGTCTCAGGCAGAGTCTGAGGACATAAGCAAAATGCAGACAAACTTTTTGCCAAGTCATAACGTACATCTTCTGAAATCCAGTACCCAATGCAGTGTTTCTCAGCAGAAACTTCCTAAGCCTGGTCTTTACTGGCAGAATTTCTACCAGCCTTCTGGTCTTCTGAGTTCTGACCAGAATCCCCCATACAGAACAGCCTAAGGTGGTCAGTGCTACTCTTTCAGGTGACATCTCCAAATCTTTCCTAACTCTTCCCGCAAACTATTCCCAAAAGCTCTTGAACCACATGGTCTGGTATAGTCACAGCAATGACCCCATTTCTCTGGTACCAAATTTTGTCTTGGTTACTTTCATTGCTGAGACAAAATAAGGAAGGAAAAGTTGATTTATCTAACAGCTTGTGGAGGTTTCAGTACATAATCATCTGGCTCCAAGGCAGGGGCGGCATGGCATGGGGCAATAGTTCAAGGCAGTGGAAGACACCAAAAGCAGTATGAGCAAAAGTGGGGGAGAGCAAGCCTCTTATTCTCCTTTATAGTGTATGCAGGCTACTTACCTGCACAAGCTCAGGGACAAAGTGAGGACCCTGGTCACCTGTTGAGTCACTTCATTAAGCCCTAAACTTCTCAATTTGTCACAGTGTATCAACCATTACACTATTTGTACTTCTGAGAAATGTCCTTTAGTTGCCCTTTTTTTTTTTTTTTTTTTTGTCTTTTTGAGACAAGGTCTCACTATGCAGTTCAGGCAGCCCTTGAACTCACATTATAGCCCAGGCTGGTCTCAAACTTGAAGTGATCCTCCTGCCTCAACCTCCTAAGCGCTGAGATTATAGGCATATGCCACCACACTCAGCTAGTTGCTGATTTATGATTGGGCCTTTTATTTTAAGGGAGTCATTTTAAAAATTTTTTCCAGTTATTCTAAATATTAGTCCTTTGTCTGAGGAGTACCTGGCAGTTTTTTTTCCCATCCTGTAGATTATCTCTTCACTCTCTTGATAGTTTTTATTGTTCTGCAGAAGCTTTTTAATTTGATGATTCATGTTTTTTGATTCTTGGTATTATTATGAAACTGGTATTCTGTTCAGAAGTCTTTGAGTTTTATAAATTTTTTCTTCTAGCAGATTGTCTCTTAATATTTAGGTATTTGATCAATTTTGTTTTGATTTTATTACATGGTGAGAGATATGGCTCTAGATTGAATCTTCTGCACGCCCTTAGCCAGTTTTTCCCACACCATTTGTTAGAAAGGCTGTCTTGCCTTCAACATATATTTTTTGGGTCCTTTGTCAAAGATCAGATGATTGGCTGGAGACAGCTCAGTGGCACAGTGCCTGCTGGCAAGCACGAGGTCCTGAGCTTGATTCCTGGTATTTAAAAAAAAAAAAAAAATCAAATCAGATCACTAAATGTGCTGGGATTGTTTCTCTGTTCTATTTTACTGACCCACATATCTGTTTTTCTGCCAATATCATACTATTTTTGTTATTGTAGCTTTGTAGTATAACTTGAAATCTGGGATTTATGATGCTTCTTGCTTTGATTTTGCTACTCTGGGTCTCTCCTGGTTCTTTGTGAATTTTAGGATTTTTTTCTAATTCTGTAAGCAGTGCTATTGGTATTTTGATTGGGATTGCATTAAATGTATCTATCAGTTTTTGTGGTTTGGGCATTTTGATAGTATTGGTTCTACCTATCCAGGAATAGGGGATATCTTTACATTTTCTGATGTTGGTTTTGATCTTTTTTAGGGTACTGTAGTTTTCATTACTCTATTACAAAAGTCTTTTTACTTCCTTTGTAAGGTTAATTCATAAGTGTTTAATTTTTCTTGAAGCTATTATGAATGGTAAGTGCATGCCTGGGCAAGTACAAGGGCCTGAGTTCAATTCCTGGTACAAAAAAAAAAAAAAAAGTAACTTCAAGCTGTATTGCATATAAGAGATATTTCCTGGATTGAATTCAGAACCTTGTGCTTTGCAAGCAAGCACTTTTGCCACTGAGCTATGTCCCCAGCTCTTCATATAAGAAATTTATAAAGTGGTTGGAATCCTAGTAAATGAAGTCTGAGATTACTTTGTATATTTTCTTCCTTTTAGTTTTTTTCATTTCACAGTTCAGTGTCTTTCCAAATCTATAAGGAAGTTCAAGGTGATTCAAACAAAACTGGAAAAAAAAAAAGAACAAATTGAAACATTTATTACTGAGCAACTACTTTTATGTGAATGTATAATCAGAATCAGTTCATATATATATATAATACATACATAGAAACTTCAAGAAGCATTTTGTAAGAGCCAGGTGTGGTGGTGCATACCTGTAATCCCAGCACTCAGGAGGTTGAGGCAAGTGGATTACCACAAGTTCAGAGCCAGCCTGGACTGCATAGAGAGTTCAGGACCAGCCTGAATTACAAAGTGAGACTCTGACTTAAAAAAAAAAAAGAAGGGGAAAGAAGAAAAAGAAGCATTTTGTAAAGATACTTCCATTGTTATTTCTACAACCTTTATAAATTATCCCTGTGTGCCGTGTCATTTGTTAAACAACAGCGCTGTGATCCAGTTTACTTTAGAGCTAGGTGGTTGTAGTGTCAGCCATGATGCATCCTCTCATTTCCACAGAGCTTTGTTTTCCTATATTAATATTTTATATTCGTACAAAGCCTTGGTACTGAGTTTATTTGATCATTTTGTGTCTTTCTGTACTATGATGTTGTCAGAAAAGACTAAATCTTACCCCTTATGGAGAACATATCTCTCTGAATGACACTTCTTGATGCATGTTTTTACCTTTTTGTGAAATAGATACAAAAATGATAACTAGCAGTTAGGTAGCTTAATGAGTGAAAATAAGGCACACATGCTTGAGACTATTGCTCAGGGGCCTTTGTCAGCTCCTTGGGCCTGTGTGCCCTGTTCTGTGCATGACTGCTTCCTTCACAAAGGGTTCTTCGGCCAGACCTTAGTAATAATCATGTCCTTGCACTGCTTTATCATTTTACGGCTCAAACGTTTATCTTCCAGACATTTTGGTTGATCTTGCCTGTTTTAAAATTTTTAGTATGTCTTTTAGTTCCTCTTTCATCCGTTTCTTTTCCTTATAACTTGTCTGAGGAAGAATCCAGTCCTTTGGACATGTAGCATTTCCTCAGTTTGGATTTTATTGCTTAATTGTGCTTGTGGGATATATTTCTCTATGTTCCCTACAAATTGCTAACTGGATTTAGAGGTGTAATAAGAATAGCATTTAAACCCTTTGGCCGGGTCCTTAAGTGTTGTGCTGGAGTTGTTTCCTTTTCAGGTATTGGTGCTCAGTACTTAGCTCTATTAAGTTACTGAGGATTATGATGATGTTTTAGTTATTTTTTTACTTACTAGTTGGATTAAAGAGCCACTTCCCATTATTTACATTTGGTTATCCGTGGTACCTGATCCACAGTTTAAGGATAACTATATTAATTTGGCTAAGTGGAAAATGCATTGGATAGACTTAATTTTGAACAGAACCTCTTAGGGAGTTTGACAAATCTGGGGAAATTAATCAATTTATTTGGTGAATACGTGGTGCTTATTCTGAGCTAAGCGTAATCTTAGCTGTTGAGGTAAAATGAATAGGTGAATGGGTTAGTCCAACAGGGTGATGATAAGAGCCTTGGAAGAGATGTTTCAGGAGACCCATTTTAGAACAGAGCAGGGAAGGCTTTGATAAAGAAATGTTAAACTTGAGTTAGGAAAGGTAAGTAGAAATTAGTCAAATAAATAGCGAATGGAAAGTTTCAGTGAGGGTATACATTATATATAATCACTTTTTTGCTGAGAAACAACTTAGTTTATTGGAAGACTTGGTGCAGCGGGGAGAAGGCCAATATAGCTCTAACATTGTGAGCTACAGGAAAGGGCTTCCTTTAAAAGACAGATAGGAAGACCTTGTCTCAAAATAAAAAGATAAATGGACTGGAGATGTAGCTCAGTGCCAAGGACCTGGGTTCAGTTCACAGGACTGCTAAATAAAAGGCAGATGGGAAACTGGATATGGTGGCTTGTGTCTGTAATCCCAGCTGTTTCATGGAACGAGATGGGAAGATTGCAGGTTCAAGGCCCACCTGGGCAGTTTAGCAAAGCTGTGTCAAAAAAGGGGTAGGGTGGGAAGGCGGGCAGGAGTCTAATGATGTGGTAAAGTCTTAGAAGTAGTGTTAAATATATTGCGATTTCTTTTAGATTCGATATAGAAAATTTTACGTCTAGGCTTCTAGGCTTATGCTACATTCTGAGCCTAATAACTCTAGTGTGACTATTCTGATTGGGTTCAAAGAATAACTCCCATTTATTGTAAGTCTTACATAACTATCCCAGATGCCGTCTTGATAGTTGATGTTAGAGTTGATGTAAAAAGTTAGAGGGTAGAGAAGAATTCTGGAAGTTAATCTTCTGGCTGTGTTCAAAGGTGTCTGGAGAAGCCAATGAGACTCAGATTGCGGAAGCACTGAAGCGGTACGGTGAGCGGGCATTTTTTGTCCGAGAAGCTCTGTTTCACCTTTTTAGTCTGACTCATGTGATGGAGAAAACAAAGCCAGAAATTTTAAAGGTAAGAATTAGAAACTGATTATAAGAACTTTGAAATCCTCTCCTTGGAAAATAATAATTGTATAAGAAAATTTGCATTGAATCAGTTTTGTTTATAAAGTAAGTGACAATCTGTGATTTCAGTTATTAGCTTAAATGATATAGTCGCATAGTGTTTTTGAGGTTTTAAAGTAATCTCATTAAATGATATTAATGCTTTCCAGTACACACACAATTACCTAAAATCAGTGATCATCAAGATATTTTATCACCAACTATAGTGGAAAACGTGAGTATAACTGGAATCCATACATCACAGTGTATGTTAACCCTGTATTGTTTTCCACTTAGATTCTTTTTAGAAAAATATAAGGTACTTTTCCATGCCACTTTGGAACTTTCTGTGCTTTTTTTTTTTTTTTTTTGTACTGAGAATCAAATGCAAGGATTTTATGCTTGCTAGGCAGGTTATTATGCCTCTGAGCTATATCCCCAACCCCTTTCTTTGCTTTTGTAACTAACTGGTCCATGTTATTTCCCATGTAACCAAAACAGTTTGTTGAGCTTGTTTTTTTGGCCTTGAACCCACTTTGTAGCCCAGGCTGGTCTTGAACTTGCAGTGATTGTCCTGCTTCAGCCTCCCAAGTGCTGGGATTACAGGCATGTGCTACCAGGCCCAGCTGTACGAAAGGGGAGTCTTAATTTCATTGATTACTTAGGGCAATGTTTATCAAATTGTGGTCTGTTGATCACTAGAATATTGCTATTTTAATTTTTCAATATTGCTTATTTTAAAAGTATATTTATGCCACTTTGATCCCAGCTACTCGAGGTCAGGCAGTATGTCTTATTCCTTTTTCTTGCTGGGCCACAATACCCAACACCTACAAGTTAAAGGAGGTACAGTTTATTGTGATGCACAGTTTGTAGAAGTTTTAGTCAGTAGTTGGGTAGCTTCAAATCAGGACAGCATGGCAGAGGGGTGTCACGGAGGAGAAACAGTTCAAGGCAGAGCATGCAGGAAGAAGAGAGGGAGAGATCTAGGGAAGAATGAGGGAGAAATTAAAATTGTTTTTTTTTTTTTTTTTTTGGTACCAGTGATCGAACTCACAACTTTGCATTTGCCGGGCAGGTGCTTGTGCCATTGAGGTAAACCTCTGTCCCCTACAGTGAGGGAGAAATAGACCGATGCCCTAATTGATCTACTGCTGCCCACCAGGTTTTACCGCCCAGTGTCACACCCAGCTGCAAACCCATCAATAGACCTACCCAGTGATGAGTGCTGCACTCCTGTGATCCAGTCACCTCCCAGAAGCTCTACCTCCGGGTGTGTGAGGTTTTGGGGGGCATTGTACATAAAAACCATAACACAGGAGCATCACAAGTTTGAGTACAGCCCGAACAATTTAGTGAGACTCTGTCAATAAATAAATAAATAAGACCAAGGCTGGGATGTAACTAAGTATGCTGCCCTGCATTCAGCTGTGCCCCCTCCCAAAAAAATTGTGAACCCCACTTGGGGGACAGGATTCTGCATTTGAATAAGCTCCCAAAATGATTATTATGCATATTGAGTTTTGGGAGCTGGTGAGCATGAGACTGTTATATTTAATGCTTTATTTAATGGGCACAACAGTCTGACGAGAGAGATTTTATCTTCTACAGACTTGAAGCTGAGCGTTGGTGTGGTTGGGTAAGAATAAGTCAGTGGCAGAGCCAGAACTAACTTGATTTCCTAAATAGCTTACATTTTGAGAATGGGTGCTTGAGTGGGAGCCAATAACATTTCATCCCTAAGCACTGTCCCCAATATCTGCCTCTCTGTATACCAGGGGGTATTGATGCTTGGTAAATGCATTGTTTTTTGGGAGGTGGGGTAGGGGTTGTTTCTGTGAACTGGAACCACAAAGGACTAGATCTGTATTCCTGATTTGAAGTATCTGTCCCTTCATGCAGAGAATATTTCAGAAATTGAAGAAAATAGGCAATTCCTATAAGGCATTTTGTTGTAAAAGTTAGCAAAGAAAAAGGTGACTATGGAAATAGGATTACAAAGAGAATTTTTTTTTAAGCTGGGAGAAAAACTACTTATTTGTATGCTGGTATGAATGACCCAGTACGGAATAAAATGTTGTAGGAGTTAAAGGAGAAATCAGCTAATTCCCTTGAATAGAAGGGAATGTAAAAGAGGAGGGCTCAAGCCTGCAGGTGTAGCTCTGTGGCAGAACATTTTACTAGTGCCCCGAGATTCTGCGCTCAATCCTGGCATTGTGAAAGGAGGGCAACTCAAGAGAGGGGCCCAGAGAAGCTTATTTATGGGAAAGTCCTGAAGCAGTGGTGTCTTGGTTACTTTTCTCTTGTTACTGAGACAAAATACCTGACACCAAAATTAGAGAAGGAAAGGTTTATTTATCTTACAGGTTTTTTTTTTTTTTTTTTTTTTTTTTTTTTTTTGAGGTTTCAGTTCATATTCAGTTGGCTCCAAGGTAGGGTGGTAGGGCTGGGGGCAATTGTTCATTGGCAGCTGCAAACACCAAGAGCAAAAAGGGCAAAACACACCTTCTTCCCTTGCATGCCAGCTCCGACCCTGGGTGGTGTAGCATTGAGATCGTCAATCCCAGGGCTAGACAACAAACCAATCACAAACACTAGATTCAGCTGCCTCCATGACTACATGAGGCATGCTTTAGGGGGCCACCCAGACTCAAACAATAACAGGCGACATATGGCCCTCTGTGTGCTACTAAGAAGCTGGTATGTGAAGTAGTAACGATTTGAAGTGCCTTCTTGGTTCTTTTTGTTTTCTTAGGGTTGTTGAAAGTGAGGTCTTCAGCAGATAATGAGAAATGGTAAGGATTTGGGGAGGATGAGGAGACATAGAAGGTCATGGAGAGGTGAATGACTTCTTGCACCCAACTTCAGCAGTGTTCTCAAGGAAAGGAAGACTGGGAATTGAAAGTGAAATTTGCCACAGGTTTACCCTATAAAAAAGTCAGTGAAAATTTATTATTCATGTGGTCCACATAAAGGCACTTTACCAGGTGTAAGGGATACAAAAATGGGCACTGTGTAGAAAAGATCCATTCATTCATTTTGCTTATTTGTAACTGACTGCTGTTGTGTTTTCTTGTGCATGAGGATCGAAGAGTTACTAGAGACAGCCTTTTTTTTTTTTTTTTTTTTTGGTACCAGGGATCCATTGTGCCACTGAGCTATATCTCCGGCTCACTTGAGACATCTTTAAAATTACTGTAGGTCAGAGCTGAGCTGGGTGTGGTGATTCATGCCTTTAGTCCCAGAACTCAGGAGGCTGAGGTAGAAGGACTGCTGAGAGTTCAAGGCCAGCATAGGCTACGTAGTGAGTTCAAGGCCAGCAGCCTGGACTACATAATGAAACCCTGTGTCAAAAAAAAAAGAAAGAAAGAAAGAAGGAAAAATTGTCGCTTGATAAAGATGTGGGTCTATGAAGATGGGTTATATTTATGAAGTGAGTTAAGAAGACTTTTTTTTCCTCAGCTTGTGGTTACTGGGATGAGAAATCACCCTATGAATTTACCAGTGCAACTGGCTGCAAGTGCCTGTGTATTTAACTTAACCAAGCAGGATCTTGCTGCAGGAATGCCTGTCCGACTGCTAGCTGATGTGACCCACTTGCTGCTCAAAGCTATGGAACATTTTCCCAATCACCAGCAGGTAAGCACATATGAATATGTAACGTAGTAAAATAGTCCTTCTAGGAGCAGGGGCATGGTGGTGCATGCCAGTAATCCCAGCACTTGGAAGACTGAGGCAAGAGGATTTTTGTGTTTGAGGCCAGCCTGGACTACATAGCAAGATTCTCTGTCTCTCTGTCTCTCTCTCTATCTCTGTCTCTTTGTCTCTCTGTCTGTCTCTCTCACCCAAAAATGAGTCTTTCAAGGTTTTCCTTTATCAGTTTCTTAACCTCCATACAGTTAAAATTAATAATTTAAAGTTGAACTGATTGTGGTAGTGCATGCCTGCCCTCCCAGCATCCTGAGGCAGGAGGATTACAAATTTGGACACAGTTTGGACAGTTTAGTAAGATCCTGTCTAGAAAGAACGAAAGAGGGAGAGGGGGGGGAAGAGAGAGAGAGAGAGAGAGAGAGGGAGAGAGAGAGAGAGAGAGAGAGAGAGAGAGAGAGAGAGAGAGAGAGAGAGAGAAAAGATCTCTGGTCATAGTTGAATGTGAAGTCCCTGGTCTTAACAGTCCCCAGTACTGAAAAACAGATTGTGTGCACATTAAAGTTTGAGGGATAAGGATGTAGGATGTAGCTCAGTGGCAAAGCATATGTGCAAGGCCCTGGGTTTGATCCCCACTACCCGTACCCCACAAGGACAGTGAAAAAATCCAAAGTTGGAAGTATTTTGAAAACCAGTTTTGACACCTGATTCTCTAAAACTGTTGGATTTTGGGCTTTTCAGATTAGGGATTCTCAATTGGTAAAGTCTATGCAAATGTTCCAAAATCTGAAAAACTGACATTTGCACTATTTTTGAGCAACCTTTTTGGATAGAAGTTTTTCACCTTATAATGTTGAGAGCACAGGAAAAGCATTGAGGGCAATTGAAAATTAAGAAAGCTTCCTCAAAGGTGCATATCTGCCTTGAGGTGGATTGTAAAGGAAAATTAGTTTCCATGTAAAGGAGAAGGAATGGGCTGTCTGCAGAAACTAATTAGGATAGCATTATTTGCTCTTTTATTTTTATGGATACAGTACAGATTATTACTTATTTGGGAGAGAAATGAGGAGAAAAATGGCATAGGGGGCAAGGTACCTCCTTACCCACCCATCTTCCAGATAACTTTGCCTATTTCGTGTGGGGTAAGTGGATCGTGAAGCATAGCCTGTCCTATCATCTTGGCTCCGTGTGCTGAATATAAAACTTCTGTGAAACCCTCTTAATTAGGTATACTTGCTTTCTTTAATGTCATTGGGATTTTGTACTGTTTTTTTTTCTTCCTCCCATTCCTTCTGTTGTATAATCTCCATCTTCCATGAAGCAAGTTGAATATTGATTTTATACATAAGTCTTTCTATTTCTTGGCTAGCTTTTTTTTTTTTCTTTTTGAGACATGGTTTCGTTATGCAGTTCAGGCTGACTTTGAGCTCCTATTGTAGCCCAGGGTGGCCTCGAACTTGCAGCAATCCTCTTGCCTCAACTTCCTGAGTGCTGTGATTACAGGCATGTACCATCATACCCTGTCTTGACTAGCTTTATATATCCCATTAATCTGGGTTTTGTTTCCTTTGATTGAGCACCTTTATTTTAGGTCTTCTCTAGATAAGCTTTCAGCAGAATCTGGAAATCTTTTTAAAATATTAAAAAGTAATTTTCCAAGTTAAAAAGCTAATAAATATATAATATGACATTTTTTGAAGTTACACTTTAAAAGTTAGGATTTTTCTGGGGATTTAGCTCAGTGGCATAAGCTTCTGCCTGGCAAGTGTAAGGTCATGAGTTCAATCCCTGGCACCTAAATAAATAAATAAATAAATAAAAGTTATGATTTTGATTCATAAGACTACACTAACCTGAATCACTCTTCTATTACTTTTTCTTTTTTTTTTTGCAGTGCTAGGGACTGAACCTGCTTTTACTGGTTGGTGAATGATCCATATTTTTATTTACTCTTATTTGATTGTACTGATCTAAAATTATTTTTTACTTTGTCCTGTCTATGGAGTAGCTAACTTTACTCTGTTTTTTTCTGGGTCTGCTTTCCTTCCTAATTAGCATATTCTGCTAATGGCGTAGCCTACTATACTTCTTTTCTGTAAAAAACTGTCACTTTAAAAATTAAAAAAAATATATTTTTGGTTTTCTTGAGGCAAGGTCTCACTTATAGTTCAGGCTGGCCTTGAACTCACTGTGTAGTCCAGGCTGGCTTCAGACTTGTGGTGATCCTCCTGCCTCAGCTTTCTGAACTCTGAGATTACAGGTGTATGCTGACACACCCAGCAGCTTTCACTTTAACTTAATAATAAAAAAGACAAACACAAGACTTTATTTCAAGGCCAAAATGTAGACTACTTGTAAAGCAGACTGGCTAAAATTCCTTGATGCTGTGTCCTAGGCAGTGGGGCATATTCAGTAGTAGAACACTTAGCTAAGGTCCTGAGTTGGATTTCTCTAACGGCGGGCGGGGGGAGTGGGGAGTGTACTAGTGATATTTTATTTAGATTTTCCCCCTCCCTTTTCTTTAGTTACAGAAGAATTGCCTCCTTTCACTTTGCAGTGACCGGATCCTTCAAGATGTTCCATTCAACAGGCAAGTAATAATTCTAAAACTTAAAATTTGAAATTTTAGAAATCTGTCTTGAGTCATTTCTTACCAGTTAAAATAATCTTTGAGTGGGTGAAGTGGAACATGCCTGTAATCCCAGCACACGGGACGCTGAGGCAGAAGGATCGTCCAAAGTTTGAGGCCACCCTGGGCCATATAATAAATTCGAGGGCAGTCTGAACTACATGGTAAGACCTTGTTTCAAAAACATAAACAAAACATGAATCAGTTATGCTTGTGTAAGGTTACTTTAAAGGATGCTAAATCTACTCTGTTGAATGTAGTGCTTCAGCCTTCTTAATACCTGGTTGACCCATTTTCATAGCTCTTTGCTTGAGAATGTACATTGGTTATAGAAGTGCAGACCCTGGGCTGGGAGTCAGTCGACCCAAAGGGCCATCATGCCATTTTGGGCCTTTTGCCTTGGCCTCAGTTGCCACAGCATGGTCGGGCCATCTCAGGGCTCCCAGCTGCTGTTGGAGTCTGAGAAGCAATTGCAGAGTGAAGAGAAATGGGACTGAGGCAGCGGGGAAGGCTGAGACTGAACAGTACTCACTAACCATGCATGCAGAGTTTCAAGACTGAGGAAGCTGTGGCCCTGGGGCCTCGTGACAGGGCAGGACTGAAGTGGAGGAGGAGACCAGGGAGAAGGTGTCTGTCTTCCAGCCCTGCTTCCAGCAGAACCGGGAAAAGTCCTGGGTTACCTCTTGGCCATTGTCCGTGATTTCTGGCCAGAAATCCATGAAAACTGGCACAAATGGATAGGAGAATAAAGAAGTGCCTGCTCACGGGTCGGCACTGGAGATACCTTATAGAATATGAAGCCTTAGCAAAGTTGTCTCATGAAGTGCATTAAATTAAATTATTTCTGTGTACTACATAGTAGATTCCGGCCCCCCCCCTTTTTTTGAGACAGAGTCTTGCTGTGCAGTTCAGGCTGGCCTTGAGCTCACTCTGTGGCCCTGGCTGATTTCAAACTTAAAACAATCCTCCTGCCTCAGCCTCCTGAGTATTGGGATTACAGGCATGCACCACTACAACCTGAGGATCTCTTTGCTTTTTTAAGAGTGGCTTATCTAGCTTCTTTGTACAAATTTAGCACTTATCTAAGTTCTTTATCTTTTACCTCATGTTTCTTAGAAATGTAATATGTTGTCTGTTGGCCTTTTAGCTTAAGCAACATATACTGTGTATCAGTGTTGAATTTTTCTTTCTTAGACCTGATAGGGAATTGAAAAAACAGTAGTTCTTTGGAAAAGAAAGGCATCAAATAAAAGTTTTTCCCTTGCATTTTCTTGAAGGTCCAGGCCTTATCTATGGGAAAGTAGTAAATAGTTGTTTGTAATTTGTAGGAAATTGCAGCCAGCCTTGACAAAGTGTCAGAACACTGAATACTGTACCAGTATTGTTGCTTTGGTTATACTTAATTTATCTTAATCTAAATTACTACATAGCAGGACTCGAGAATTTATTGTATGTTGTTATTTGGTATAGTGAGAATCATTTAGAAGACTGTCATAAAAATTGTTATATTGGTTATAGTTTACAGAATACCAGCACTGTATTATATTCTGTGATCATTATTATCCCCATTCAAAAGATGAAGACATTACCAGGCATGGTACCACACTCCTGTAATTACAACATTTAGGAAGCGGAGACAGAAGGATCGTGATCGTGAGTTCAAGGCCAGCCAGGGCTACATATTGAGACCCTTTCTCAAAATAAAATAAAATAAAAAAACAAAAAGAATGGAGTCATATAGCAATTAAGTGTTTTGCTTGTGATTTTGTGACTAGTAAAACTCCAGCCTTCTGTTTTTAGATTTAGTGTTCATTTCTTTTTGCCATACCTCTTAGTATATCATCATTTGGTATTGGATTATGGAAGAGACTTTTAAGTGGAGGTTAAAAGTAGCCATCTAGCTCTTCCATTAAGTATAAAGGGTGTCCCTTGTTTAAGGGGTGTTATAATTTGGGAACTATAAAGATGATATAGTAGCTGGACATGGTGGCACATGCCTGTAATTCCATCTCTCAGGAGACTGAGGCAGGAGGACCATCTTATGTTTGAGGCCGGCCTGGGTTATATCAGTTAAAGGCCAGCCTGAAATACTTAGTGAGACCCTGTCTTAAAAAATAACATAAAAGCTGGGAATGGTGATGCATATAATCCCAGCACTTGGAAGGCTGAGGAGGGAGAATCACCGTGAGTTCAAGGCCAGCACCACATATGAGACCCTGTCTCAAAACAAAACAAAAACTAAACAAACAAAAACCAAAATAAAAAAGGGACATTTTTTTCATTTTACTGTTTTAAAGTATATTTAATAATGGCATTTTTATAAAGGAAATTTATTCTTTATGATTTATGAAAAGTATGTTCCTCAAGCAGCAACACTCCTGAGACTTACCTTTCATTGGATAACAATATAGTGCTATCTGGTATGGTTAAGGACTGAGCTGTACTGTTTATTATTTAAAATAAAAAGTTGAATAAAAGCATAATTATGTATTTCTCATGTAGATTGCTAATTTTATCTTATAAACATTAAACCTCTGTGCTCAACATGGCAATGAAGTCAAAGTGGGAAAGATATACTCCTTCTTTTACAGAAGACTGTAATTTAGCCCAGGAGTTCTCAAACATTTTCTTAAAGGACCAGATTATAAATGTTTTAGAGCTGTGGGCCATGGGGTCTGAGTTGCAAGTACTTAACTCATTGTACCTCACAAATGGCCTTAGACCATATGTAAACAAGTACAGATGTTCTGTTGAAACTTTATGAAGCAGGCAACTGACCCCCGGACTGTAGTTTGTCTGCCTCTGATCTAGGTGATGCACTGCCTTAGTTACTTTTCTCATTGCTGAGATAAAATACCCAACATGCGAAGTTAAAGGAGGAAAAGTTTATTTCAGCTTACAGTTTATAGACTGTAGTTCAGACTATAGTCAGCTGGCTCCAAGGCAGGGTTGCATAGCAGAGGAGAAACAGTTTATAGCAAGGAGAAGGCAGAAGGACAGAAAGCGGAGAAGCAGCAGCAAGCAACAGTGCCCCTTCTTTCCTATCCAGGCTACTCAGCCTCAGGGCAGGTAGCACCCATACCTAGAGTGAGGCACCCTTAATCCTAAAATTGCACACGAATCAATTCTAGCATCACATCCTTGATCCTAGCCCCACCTATGACTGTGAGGCCTTGAAGGATGTCTAGATGCATGCCATCACATGCACTGTGCTAAACTTGAGCATCTTTGTGGTCAGAGGCTGTGACCGCTTATCTCATGGTCTGTAATGTTTAGCTGGGTGTGTAGCAGATGGGTGCAGGAATGACTGAGTGTAACATGAGGGAATTTTTCATAGAAGAGATACTGACAATGCATTGGACTTCAGAGGGAGGAAAAAAGATTTCATCTGATTGATTGCTGGAGACTTCATTTTAGTGAAGGTACTTGAGATAGTGACAACGGACATGTATAAAGCACCTGCGATTACTGCCAGCCCTGATGCTAAAGTGTTTTACATGTGAAATTGTTATTCTTACATTCTTCATCTTACAGGTGAGGAAACAGAGGCACAGGCACAAAAAGGCTCAGTAACTTGCTCAAGGTAATAAGATAATAAGTAGCAGAGTCTAGAGTGAAATTCAGATTGATTTCAGAGCCTTTTTCTTTCTTTCTCTCTCTCTCTCTCTCTCTCTCTCTCTCTCTCTCTTTCTTTCTTTCTTTCTTTCTTTCTTTCTTTCTTTCTTTCTTTCTTTTTTTTTTTTTTCTTCAAAGATGGGATCTTGCTAAATTGCCCGGGATTTGAACCTGGGATCTTCCTGCTTAGTTTCCTGAGTATTTGGGGCTCTAGATGACAGCCACTATGCCCAGCTCCAGAGTCTCTGATTTTTGTATTCTTACTGTATTGCTTTGAAAAGGAGAGTTAGTTGAGTGATACATTTGGGAATGACATGAATAGAGTCATATAGTAATACTAGTAAAAACTAACTTATCAGCTGAGTATGGCGGGGCACAAATGTAATTCCAGCTACTTGGGAGATGGAGGCAGGAAGATTGTAAGTTTGAGGCCAACCCTGGCAAAGTTAGCAAGATTCTGTCTCAAAATTTAAAAAATTAAAAAATAAAAAAGGCTAGAATACAGCTCAGTGTTCCCTGGGTTCAATGCCTAGTACCAAATATATATATTAACCTTTATCAAGAATTATTATGTGCCAACTTCTGTACTGGATCTTTATCTTTTTTTTGGTCCTGGTCTTATGTATACTAGGCAAGAGTTGTACCTCTAAGCTACATGCTGGCCCAGATGATACTGTTTAACCCTCACAGTAACCTGATGGCAGAGGCTTTTGTTATCATTTTAGAGATTCAAAAACTGAGGTCCAGAGAAACGGAGGAACTTTCTAGGATTCCAGAGTTACTAAATGGTAACTGATATTTGAATCCAAGTTGGTATTTTTGAAGCTGGTATTTGAATCCAAGTTGACTCCAGAGAATATGGTATTATTTATGACCTGACTGCATAGATTCACATGATAAAATAATTTATTCTGTTATTATTATTAATAGTAAGTAGAACTAGAATTCAGAACTTGTCTTTGAAATCTGAGCCTTGAATCACCAAGCTGTATTACTGAATAGCTATAATACAGGGTGTGTGTGGGACTAGTGAGCAATTTACTTCACCATAAACTTGGGATAGGGAGAAAAAGAGAAGGTTTGAAGGTATCAGTTCACACTAGAGTCCTAGAATTCTGAGAGCATAGGAATGGCATTATGCCTAGGTTTCAGGCAGGTTTATTCATTACTAACATGCAGGCACAAATTGAAGGGAAAGCAATGGAGACAGGGAAGCCCATTGGTAATCTACTATAGAAAAATGCTATGCATATAGCACTTTTGGATGCTAAGTTTGCCCAGGCTGGTCTCAAATTTACAATCCTCCTGTCTCAGCCTCCCAAGTAGCTGGAATTACATGTGTTCACTATATTCTCAGCCTATGAAAGTTAATTTTTACTATTTTTATTGACTTTCTCTATGACTCTAGTGATTTAGCTCAGTAATAGAGTGCTTGTATAGCATGGCAGGGGTCCTGACTTTGATTTTCAGCCCCGTTTAAAAAAAAGGCAGACTGAATGAGAGAGAAGGATGCCAACAATGGGCCCAATTAGAAATGGCTTTAGGAACTGGGCATAGTGGTGTGTGCCTATAACCCCAGCACTCTTGGAGGCTGAGGCAGGAGTATCATAAATTTGACCCCAAGCTAGGCAATTTAACAAGACCTTGTCTCAGAAAACTTATTTTTTAAATTTTTAAAAATTTAAATTTTTTTATTTAGTTAAAGAAAAAAAACAAAGAGGGTAGAAATAATACATAATTTCAAAAAAACAGTAAGTAATCACTAGTTGACAATTATATATTTTCCTCTCAGAAGTAGTTGTTCAAGTTGCATAAGTAAAGCATACAAAGTAGACATTTAAACAGTGAGACTGCAATCAGTTCTGTTCATCTAGCCAACAGAAACTTAGTAATTTGGTTATCAGTCTTTCACACTTAAACATACATGCAGTTACATCCTTTAGAATACTATCCTTTCCTCTTTTTTTTTTACAATAACTATATTCAATTCTTATAAACTATTTAGAAGTTCTATGTATGTATGAATCTCTACATGTATACCTGTCCTTTCTGTATTAGAGGGAAGAACAAATCAAAATAAGATAACAAAGCAAATTCCTAGGAAAACACGAAACAAAAAGGTCATATAGAACCACAATACTAGGTGATCTACAGTAGTTACTATGATGTCTCTTGTTATTTTCAATAGACTTGTCTATATCATCGGGCATAGTATAATTGGACATAGCAGTACATAGTAATATTAATAAAAACAAAACATTGGAGACATTATATGACTTCAAAAGCAGTTAATAATCCAACCAGAATGGGTATCCTGTTGAATCTTGTCATCTTCAGAATAGTTGCCTCTTCTCTCAGACTTGATGCTATCAAGCATGCCAGATTCAAATAAAATCAGTCAAGACAAAACAGCGATCAAACAAACCAGATTCAAATAAGATCAGTCCTAGTAAGACAGTGTAAGTAATACAGGGCTTCGGTTTAAATTAATAGGGAATTAAGGATATTTACCGTAGTATATCCTGCTATTTTTGGGGTAGCTGTATGTACTTTCAAATCTAGTTCGAGTAGACAGACTGGAACAGAATAAAATCAAACTGTAGCATATCTTCTCTGCCTCATCTCTACTATGCTATTTTTCTGTCATTGTTGTTTACTTTTCTCCTTCATTCCACTGTCTGCCCCTTTCATTGAGGCCTTTCTTCCATTGTTCCTGGAATCCTGGTGATTTTCTTCTTTCTCTAGAACATCCTTCAGTATTTTTTGTAGGGTTGGATTGGTGGTCACAAACTTCCCCAGTTCTTCTTTGTCATGGAAACATCTTGTTTCTTCATTAATTTTGAGCAGTGTACATCAATCTGGGTTGGAGGTTATTTTCTTTCAGGGCTTGGAATACTTCACTCCAAGCTCTCTTGATTTAATGGTTTGTGTCGAGAACTCTGTTACAATTTTGATGGGCTTGCCTTTATAGGTAATCTGTTTCTTTTCTCTGACAGCTTTTAATATTCTGTTCTTGTGATGAATTTCTGGGATCTTGATTATTATATGTCTGGGTGTAGATCTGTTTTGATTGTAGCTGGCTGGAGTTCTGTATGACTCATATATCTGAATATCATTTCCTTTTCCTGTGCTTGGGAAGTTTTCCTGAATTATTTCTGTGAATAGCCTTTTTATTTCATTTGTATTTGTCCCTGCTTCTTCGTTCACATGTTTTATTGTAAAGTTATATATCCTCTTGTCGTCTTCTAGCCTTTGTATCATTACTTCTGGTTCCTTTTTTTGTTTGTTTTTTGTTTTTTTATCCGTACTGGGGATCAAACTCGTGACCACATGCTTGCAAGGCAGGCACTTATGCCGCTGAGCTAAATCCCGAGCCCTTCCTTGTTATTTTTAAGAGAGCTTTCCTTTTGAGATCATACATTGCAAATCTGACTTCAAGTTTTGAAAGTCTGTCTTTAGTTTCTGTCAACAAATTTTGCCAGCTTTCAACGGAGTTTTTAATTTCTTGGTATTCTCTTTGGATCTGTTTCTTGTATTCTAGATTTTGTTTATATTTTTCACCCAAAGTTTCTCTCCTTTTTCTGGGTTCTTCCATTTTTCCATCTGTGTCTTCTTGAGAAGTGCTTAGCATTTCTTTTATTAATCTTCTTATATCTTGCTTCACTTGAGTTAGAATTTCAGGTTTAAATTTGTCAATGAGGTCATGGAAGTATTTCTTTATTTTTGTTGAGGCCGTGTTCGATATTGTGTGTTTGCTGCCCCTGATCTTTTCTGTATTTACCTTTCCTGGACTTATTTTCCCTGACTCAGTGGCTGGAGGTTTTTTCTTGTTTCTTTCTCTTGTCATGTTTCTGATTTCTTTCAGACAAGTGTATGGTGGAGATCTCAGGTCCTTTCTGTATTGCTTACGGTTCTTCTGAAGCATACTGATTAGGGGATTGCGCCCCTCTTCAGTTTGCTGTTGATCTGTGAGGTGCACGCAGGGGTGATGTGGGCTGGCCCCTCTCCTCTGAGCCAGCCAGCCAGTGAGTGCCTTCAGCACATATGTCTGTGCCCTGCCGATGTCACAGGTTCAGGACAGTTTTGTCCCTGGCTATTGGGTCCTGACCAGGGGCGTGACCCAGCCCAAGCAGATCCCGCCAGTCCACTTTAGGCCAGCAGCAGCCAATTGACACCACTGTGGTTGCCTGTCCTGCCCAGCTCCAATATGTTGTCAAGCTATTTACCCCATCTGTGGGACCCAGTTCCCAGCCCTCACCACGGGTCGGGTCGGTGCAGCTCACCTCACTGGTTCTACTCCCTATTGTGGCACCTCCCCCCGGCAAGGGTCTCAGGTTCACAAACCCCCATCTCTGCAGGACCAAGACCTCAGCTTGATCGTGAGTCAGCTGACTCCAAGACGCACAGGACCGGGTCAGTGGGGGCATGTCCAGCTCCAGCTCTCTGCCTAGCACAGCACAGGACCAGCTCCAGCCCTCCGTCCACGCTTTTTTCCACCTTTTTTTCTTTTTCTTTTTCTTCAGTTTCTTCCTGGGTCGTGAGAATCCCTGTCCTTTTGTCTGGTCTTCTCCATAGTGTTAGATTCTAGCATCTGAGTTGTTTTTCTCAGAGAGGCTCTCTATCGTGCTACATACTGATCTGCCATCTTTTTTCCCTGCCAACTTTTTTTTTTTTTTTTTAAAGGGTATTGGGGATGTTGGTCAATGCAAAGGACCTGGAATCAGTTCTCAGTACAGCTACAGACACACACATTAGGAATAACAACATCAAAAAATAAAAATGCCCTTAGGAATACAAAGGTGGTGACAGTGAATCTGCAGAACACTGAGCCACCTCAGTGTAAGCTTTCAGCTGACATGTATTAAGCCCTGTTTATGTACTGTGTTGAACACCTGGTGAAAAAAATAAGCTCCCTTCAAGGTCTCCTTAGCCAGTGGGGATTCAGGCAAATCTCCTTGTGGTCACAGATCTCTGACAGAGTTAAAAACCAAGCATTAGGAGAAGACAGTGTTATACAGTAAAGCTTCTTGAAGACAATGCTACTTGAGCTGAATTTTTAAAGCATGAGCCTGCAAACAACATAATGTCACTTTGATTTCTCTCCCACATTCAGTGCTTTGGCAAACCCAGTTCTATCTTTAAAATATACCTAGAATTCCAGCATTCCACCTCCCTTTTTACCTCTTGGACTAGACTGAAAATGATTTCTCATGTGAATTATTGTAGTGACGTTCAACCAGCTCATCTGCTTCTATCCTTGCCCTCCTGAAGCTTATTCGGAACATAATTGATGAGTGATCCATTACTAACATCACTAGTGCCCAGCAAGGTGGTGCTACACACTTATAATTCTAGCTACTTGGGAGGCTGAGCAGGGCACAAGTTCCTGGCTACCCTGGTCAATTTAGTGAGATCCTGTATTAAAGTAAAATTTTAAAAAAGGACTGGGAATGTAGCTCTGAGCGAGAGCATTTGCCTTGCATGTACAGGACAACTAGGACCCAAGGCTGAATGTCAGCAAATGTCTGCAATCCCAGCAGGGCAGGAGCTGTGACAGGAGTATCATTGTGAGTTCGAGGCCAGCCTGGACTACACAGCAATACCCAGTCTCCAAAAAAAAGGGACACTAAGATTCAGTACTGCCTCTCACCAAAAGACAGGTTCAATGTACCCTTCTTAGCTGTCCTAAATAACATTTTAACATTCCTATCTTCTCTTTTCCTTACTACCTTTCTTCTTCCCTAGAATAATGTAATTTGTATGAGAAGTAGGAATATTTTATTTTTATTCACTACTACTGGGGACTAGCCTGGCATACCTGAGGCTTTAGGTTCAATTTGTAGTACCAGTGAGAGAGTGAAGGAGAGAGGAGGAGAGAGAGACATGAAAGAAATATAAAACAGGTTGTAATTCTAAAGGATGAAATACCAGGTTTGACCATATTTTCCAAGCTATATTTATTAAATGTTGTCAGAATTAAGGCATGATCTCCAAACCATTGTTATTATTATTTGCTATCAAGAGGAATTTTCCCTTTTCTTTTTACTGATTTAATTTAAAGCAGCAGTTCCTATCTAGAGCTTTGAAACTGTGCCTTGGCCTCCAGGATTAATTTATGAAACCCTCTGCTTTTAGGTTCGAAGCAGCCAAACTTGTCATGCAGTGGCTCTGCAATCATGAGGATCAAAACATGCAAAGGATGGCGGTTGCTATTATTTCCATCCTGGCTGCCAAGGTACTGGGATTCTTGCTAAATAGTTATCTACAGGCAGTTGTTTCTCACTTCAATTACTATTTTCTGGGATTAGATGTGGTGGTGCATGCCTGTAATCCAACACTTGGAGGCTAAGGCAGGAGGATTGCCACAAATTTGGGGCTAGCCTGGGCCCCAGTGAGTTCAGGGACAGCCTGAACTACATAGCAAGACCCTGTATCAACCTTCCCCCTGCCTTGGGGCTGGGGATTTAGCTCAGCAGCATGAGCTCCTGCCTCACAAGTACAAGGTCTTGAGTTCAGTCCCAGGTACTAAAAAAAAAAAGCTTCTCCACAAAACGAAAACAATGATTATTTTCCCTGCAGTATGTGTGCCCGGAAAATTAGTAAGTGTATCAGCCAGCCTTAGTCAAGCTGATTAAATATGGAGGAATTTCATGTTGATCAGATATTTTAGTCTGCCCTTGGAGTCTGTTACAGTGAAGTGTAGTGAACTCAGCCTGATTAGTCCATTGATATTTACTTGGTCTTGTGCTTGCTTTTAGCTTTCTACAGAACAAACTGCACAGCTTGGAGCTGAGCTCTTCATCGTCAGGGTAAGTTAGTATTTCTTCTCTGCAAGCCACTAGATAAATATTTTTATTGTTTGCAGCTGTTAATATTTTCTAGATCTATCTATATTACCATATATTTTTTTCTTCCTTTCCTATTTTTTTTAATGTTAAGATTTTTATTTTTACTGGGTGTGATGGCGCACTCCTGTAAACCCAGCACTTGGGAAGCTGAGGCAGGAGAATCTTTTGCAAGTTCGAGACCAACCTGGGTACAAAGTGAGCCCAAGGCCAGCCTGAACTGCATAGCAAGACCCTGTCTCAAAAAGACCAAAAAAATTTTTTTTTTTAAAAAAAATTTGTTTTGTTGGCTTTTCTTTCTTTCTTTCTTTCTTTCTTTCTTTCTTTCTTTCTTTCTTTTTTTTTTTTTGAGGAGGAGGACATGTTCCTACAGTATAGTTTGGCTTGGTCTCAGACTTGCAGTGATCCTTCTGTCTCAGCCTCCCACAGCACTGGCCTTACAGGTGTGTGCTACCACGCCTGTCTGTCTGTCTTTCTTTCTTCTTTTTTCTTTTTTTTGTGATGCTGGGCACTCAGGGTTTTGCATGTGCTAGGCAAGTACTCTACCTCTGATCTAAAATCTCACCCTCTCCACTTTGTTTTTTGAGATAGGGTCTCACTGTGCAGTTTGTGCTGACCTTACACTCAGTAATCCTCCTGCCTCAGCCTCCCAAGTGCTTGGAATTACAGTCATGCACCATCATGTGTGACATCCTCTATATTTTTAAAAGTTATTTTTTTGATACTTCTAAATTTGTTATTGGACAGTGGGTCTTTTGGCCATAGGCCAAGGAGTGTGAGGGTATGCAGGCGGAGCTTTTAGTTTGAGGGTAAGGAATTTCAGCTTGAGGAGAAAGGATGCTAAAGAGGGAAGAACACTGACAGAGGGTGAAATGCACATAGGACTGGGCAAGTTTCTCTGGGGCTATTGGGTTGAGCAGGGTCTGGTTGATCATTGTCTCAACTGGGTCCCTCAGAGGTTGCCGTGAGAGCCTAACTGGCTGGGGGGCAGCTGGGCAGCCTGAGATGAGGGCTGCTGAGGGGCAGCCTCAGAATGCGTCAGGGACCCTGGGAGGTGCTCTGACAAGAGCCATCTGCCTTCAGAGGTGTTACACTTCCTGGGACTCAGGCGGTTTCAGGCCAGGACGGGACTGGAGACTTCAGGCATTGCTCCAGGGCCTGCAGTAGAAGGTTGTAAAGCTGCCAATGCAATGTCCCTGAAAATTCATGAGAACTGTCTTCCTTACTTCTGTCTTGGTGTTTCCATTCTTACGGGGGTTGAGCTGGCTTCTGGGCTAAGGTCTGGGCGTTTCTGTTTTCCTCATGCCCTTCTGTCAGTGGATGACAGGTCATGGAATTTTCTTCTTCTGTCTCTGTGATAATCCTAGTCTCATTCTGTTTTATTTTTAATTTTTTTGGTACTGGGGTTTGAACCATCACTCTTATGCTGAGTTGTATCCCTAGTCTTTTTTTGAGACAGGGTCTTGGTAAGTTTCTCAGGCTGGATTGGAACTTGAGATCCTCCTGCCTCAGCCGCCAGGGGTGCTAAGGTTACAGGCATATACGAGTACACCTGGCTTCATTTCTTTCATTGGAAGCAGTTTTATTCCATAACAGAAAGAGCTCTTAAGTAGGAGTTGAATGACCTGTGTTTTAACTTGCAAACTCACTTTGTGAATTTAGATAAAATACTTAATCACCGAGGCCAAACATAAACAGTAAGATGCTTTCTGGTGAGTGGGGTAGTATCTAGCATGCTTGAGGCCCTGAATTGCATCCCTCATACCCTAAAACAAAACAAATGATCTTATCTACTGCAGCTCAGGAAATTCCAGGGAAGGATGTTGGAGCGGAGGAGGGTGAGAGGATAGGAAAATAAGGAAGAGAGAGGAAAGCAGAGGTCAGATGGAGCCCTTCTCCTGATGGGAGATAGGGACTGCTCAACCACCAGAGCACATTTACTTACACAATCAGGAGGAGGATGTCAATTTCAACCCCTCTGCCTAGCAATTTGTTTGTGTGCCTGGTCTGGGCACCTGGCCTTCTTGGAGCTGGAACAGCTTGTTTATGTAGCTTGCAGCTGGGCTCTGCATGTTCTCAGGACTGGCCTTGTTTGCCCCACATGTGTGACAGATCCACAGCTTCAGCTACTCCCTACAATCTATTTACACATTTTTGTGACTCATGAAGAAAAAGTAGAGCCTGTGATAGGCATTGTGCTAGATGCTTTAGAGAAGCAGATAATTTAAATAGCTTATATACATGACTTTGCTTACAAACAGCTGAGGAAATAAACTGAAGTTATAAAAAAGCTGTAAACAGAATCCATATAACCAGTGTCTTAGGAGAGACTGGAGATAAAATGTCTATTTAGGAGCTTCTTTCTAAAATAAGGTGTACGTGGAAACTGAGTACATGGAAAAATCAAAATAAGAGACTGTCTTACTCCATGACTTACAAATTATTTGTATAATAAGAAAATATTCATTTGACAACCATATGTAGTGTGCAGAAGCCTACCACTTTAGATATTAGGGATGCACACTGAATTCCTCTGTAAATCCTGACATAAAAAACTTATGATACAGAAAATAGCTCTGTAGATGTGGTTATTGTAACATGTGTCATACAAGGGAAGAGGAGGGAAATCAGCAGAGACCACCAGGCTTCAGTAAAGGCAAACTGGCATGGAATTTATGGCCTGGGTGTAGGGAGGCAGAGAGTGATAAGACTGCGGTGAACCCAGAGACTTGTGTCCCTTTTTTAGGGATGGAAGACTGGGGACATTAGGTGGAAATATTTTAAAGTGTCTGTGGTCAGAGTTCTCTGGCAGTCTTGCACCTCAGTAGGCAGTCTTTGAAGTGTCTGGTGTAAAGCTTTGGATATCTCCAGCTGTCCTGCGAGCTGCAAAATTCCTTGTTCTATCTTATCTCCTTTCCTGTGATAACTTAGATCTGAGCTGAGTTCCCAGCAGAGTAGTGCTTCTGCTGGCAAGTGGGCTGAGGCTGGAGAGGTCAGGTCTGAATCTTTCAGTTATAATACAGTCTAAAAAGTCTAATCATAGAATAATAAAGAGTTGGAAGGCTCTTACGGTATAATAGAGTAGAATTTCTGGAGTTGGCATATTTATGTTTATTTCTAATTCTGTTTCTTACTAGTTGTGTAATTTTGAGTGAGTCACATTAGCTCCTAGGAAGATTAAATAAGAAAAAGATAAATTGTAGGAGTATACGCTAAGTAGTTAAACACAGTATATACTGAATTAGATTAAGAGAGAGAAAGGGTATTTAATTTTTTTTAGAGATGACATTTTGGTTTTTTTAAAAAAGATTTTTGATGGGCACAGTGGTACATACCTGTAATCCTAGCTACTTGGGTAGCTAAACCAGGAGGAGTAGACGTTTGAGGCCACCCTAGGCAACTCTCCAAGACCCTGCCTAAAAGTAAAAAGTGCTGGAGAGGTACATCTTAGTGGTAGAGCACTTGCCCAAGCTGTGCAAAGCCCGGAGTTCAGTCTCTAGCATTGTTAAAAACAACAAAACACAACAGCAGTACACACACATACACACACACACACACACACACACACACACACACACACCTTTTTTTCTTTTTTGCTGTATGTGGTGTTTTCACTGGAGATACATTCAGAGATTTTAAGGAAGTAGGCTACTTGTGTAATTTGTGTGGAGGAGGATTAAGTTCAGTGTAAGCAGGAATTATCAGGAATGGTAATTAGCAGGTAGTGAAGTTAATAATAATTAAGTTTTGTTTTGGTTTGGTTTATCAGTGCTTGAGATTGAATCCAGAGCCTGGCACATGATCTACCATTGAAGCACATCTTCAGTCCAAGTGTTTTGTTTGTTCATTCCTTGCTTTTTGTAATATTGTGAATTAAACCCAGGACCTTCTCGCTGAACTATATCTGAAGTCCTTTTTAATTTTTATTCTGAGGCTGGCTTTGCTAAGTTCCCTGGGCTTGATTCAAACATATAATCCTTTTGCCTCAGCCTCTTAGGCTTAGGGTGCTGGGATTATAGCCATGTGCTACCATACCAACTGGTTTTTTTTTTTTTTCTTTTTAAATTCTTAATTATTACCCATTGGTGTAGTGGCACATACCTGTAATTCCAGTTCCTTGGGAGGCTGAGACAGGAGGATTGCTCTGAGTTTGAACCTAGCCTGGGCTACAAAGTGAGTTCAAAGTTAGCCTAATCTACATAGCAAAACCCTGTCTCAAAAAGACAACAGCATCCTTAGTAACCCGCTTGGGACCCTTTCTGTCTCTTTTCAGACAGAAGCTTTCTCTCAATACATATATTCTTTAAAAAAAAAAACAACAAAAAAACAACAACAACAACAGACAACCATAGTGTATTCGTGAGAAAACAGTCAAGCAGGTTATCAAGGTTGTGTGATTTGTTGGGCATATATGTGTGTGCATATGTGTGTGTGTATTCAGATGACTTGATTCCAGTGCCACACTGTTAGCCATTATTCTATTAATTTAAATAATGGTACCTAGATGTTAGTTTTTCTTTTAAAAATTTTCTAAGCTGGGGTTAGTCAGTAGCACAGTGCCTGACTGGTAAGTGTGAGGTTGTAAGTTCAGTTGCTGGTACCAGGGGAAAAAAAAGTCACAAAAATTTTCTGAATCATATGCAGCTTTTAGTAATAGTATTTATTAATATTTTCTCGAATCTGTTTTAGCAGGACTTCCCTTTTACCTCCAAAAATATAGTCTAAAAATGAAATTATAGATGGTTTATGTAGATTTTAAAACATTTACCTTTTAAGCTTAAAGATCTTAGACTAGAACTCTGATAGAAATAGTTTATAATTGGAATTTCAAAACTGTTATTGTATATAATAGAAAGTTTAATTGCTTTATAATTACATTTAGTCATGTGTCTTTTTTCCTTAAGGAAAACTTTGTCTCAGTTCACCGTAATTGAATGACTTAATATTTCTCAGATTAGTTTTCTTCCCGGGAGAATGGGGATAGCAGTAGTGCCACAATGCAGCGCAGGGTGGAAATCCACGGGCTCACGTGCCTTCGCAGGACAAAGAGCCGTTGTCAGCATGCGAGCCTGGTCTCTAGCTAATCACCCCAGCAGCAGAGCATCAGAAAACAATTGTCTTTTTCTCAACTAAAACCACGGCATGCAGGTTGGTGCTTTTCTATCAATAAGTGAGTTTGGGTTGCAGTTTGGGCATCCAGTCTCTAAAAGGTTTGCCATCACTGGTATAGGTATCATTTGCTAATGTTTAATTCCCTTTCCCTTCTCCTGCTCCACCTTTTTTATCTCAGGTTCTGAAATATGCTATGCTATGCTATGCTATGCTATGCTATGCTATGCTATGCTATGCTATGCTATGCTATGCTATGCCATGCTATAACTGATTAAGATTGTTGATCCAGGCCAGGCGTGGTGGCACACGCCTGTGATCCCCCACACTCAGGAGGCTGAGGCAGGAGGATCACTGCAAGTTTGAGGCCAGCCTGGGCTACAAAATGAGTTCAAGGCCAGCCTGAACTGCATAGTGAGACGCTGTCTCAAAAAGACCCCCTGCCCCCAAAAAAACAATGATTCATCCAAACCTTCAATTATTTGTCTCAAGTGTTGTTTTCAGGTGACTAAATTATAGATATGATCCAAAATATGTAGAAGTATTTATGAAAATCCTATAAACTTTTCTCATGGAAGGAAAAGTCTGTTCCAAGGGATTATAAGATCCCTTATGGGACTGCTTTGAGTCATGAGATTGATCCTTAAAAACATGTGGTTATTAATAATCACAAATTACAGTAACAATTCAACAGTGAAGAATTCTGTTTTCCTCCTTGTAGCAACTTCTTCAAATAGTGAAGCAGAAAACCAATCAGAATTCCGTGGATACTACACTGAAATTCACACTGAGCGCTCTGTGGAACCTCACAGATGAATCCCCAACCACATGCAGACACTTCATTGAAAACCAAGGTCTAGAGCTCTTCATGCGGGTTCTGGAGGTTAGAATGGGAACTTCAGTCTATGCTTGGGATGTTTATCAATTTACTTATTTAAGCCTTTACTTATAATGTGTGCTTTGGGGAATAGTTACAGATTTCTCTTTCTCTTTTACAGTCTTTCCCAACTGAGTCATCCATTCAACAGAAAGTTCTAGGACTTTTGGTAAGATATAAACATTTCCTATTAAATTGCATGCTGTAATTATTTTCTGTCTGTGGGAATACAGTGAAAGTTGGTGCTATATTTATGAACACTGAATTACTCTGGAAAGTAATACACTATGGTTATTAAATTACAAAATAAGCAGGCAATAAGAAGTTCATCTATAATCTCAGCTACTGGGAAGGCTGAGGCAGGCGGATTGGAAATTCAAGGCCAGCCTGGGCAAGTTAGCAAGACTCTATCAAACAAGAAAACAAAACAAAACACAAAGTAACAATAAAGGTTTGGCTTGTAGTACACAGCTGAAATCCTACCTGCTCAGCGGAGACTGAGGTTGGAGAGTTACTTCAGCCTGGGAGTTTGAGATTTTGATACTTTAAAAGGAAAAATATCCTCCTTAGTATAGTGGTGAGATAAAAAAAAAAAAAGGAAAAATATATATACTTTATATTTTCACATTGTACAAAGTTACACACTGAGTGTTTTTTTTTTTTTTGGCAGGGTTTCACTATGTGGTTCAGGCTGGCATTGAACTCACTTTGTAGCCTAGGTTGGCCTTGAACTCGTGATGATCCTCTTGCCTTAGCATCCTGAATGCTGGGATTACAGGCATGCACCGCCACATCTGGTTTAAGCATATTTTTTACAGGAATTCTCATAAAAAATGTCCTTAACTTAAAGTATTCTTGGATGCCATGTTTGGGTATTAATAATTACTACTTAAAGGACTGTTCAGCAAACCACATACTCCTTAATATTGTGGGTATAGATTAAGGTGCACTTCTAGGATTGGGGGGCAAAGATGAAGGATCGAATGTTTTATCAGTTTAAATCACTGTCACAGGCAAAGTGCCTGTGTGGTACACATGTTCTACACCAGTCCTGGGCTCTTAAGGGATTAGATCGGGGCGGCATAGATTAATGAGCAGAAAATGTAAGTTCGTGTTTATTTCCATATGCAAGAGTATGAGATAAGAAATGACTTTGGGGGAAAGTTGAGGACCGGCATTTGAGGAGATCCTATCTATTTCTAGTAGCTTTTGTTATATAAACTAGAAAAAGAAGAACAAAGTAAATGTCTGGTAATAGAGGAATTATTAAATAAACGACAGAATTAGATTTAAGAAATTGTTTAGGGTGGGGCACACCTATAATCCCAGCACTTGGGAGGCTGAGACAGGAGGATCATTGCAAATTTGAGACCAGCCTGGGCCACAAAGTGAGCTCAAGGCCAGCCTGAACTGCATAGTGAGACCCTGTCTCAAAAAAAAAAAAAAAAAAGTTTAGCACTACTGGGAATCAAACCTAGGACCCGTATGCATGCTTGAGAGGCACTCTACCACTGAGGTACATCCCTGTCCTGTTTACTTTTTAGTTTGACAACAGGGCCTTACTTAGGTGCCCAAGCTACTTGTGATCCTCCTGCCTCAGCCTCCAGAGTAACTGGGTCTGCAGGTGTGTGCCACTGTATTGGCCAGTATTTGATTGTTTTATTTGGAGTTCAAAAGATTGTTATATACAGAAGGTGGCTTAGGTCATGTTAAAAAGAAAGGGGGGCGTTGGGTACAGTGCTGCATTCCATACATAGGAGGTTGAGGCAAGTCTTGTGAGTTAGAGGCCAGCCTGTGCTATGTGGCAAGTGTGACCCTGTCTCAAAAAAAACATAAATGAAAAGGAGAGGGAGGCCGGGCAAGGAAAAGGAGGAAGTTTATTTGAAGGACAAAACTTTGCAAATCCTTTTTGGGGTCTGGGAATGTAGCTAAGCGATACAGCTTGTGCTGATTAGCATGTGCACAAATCCCAGGTTCAATCCTCAGCACCCTGAAAGAGTGTTTTGTTTTATTTTTTTTAATTTGTAAAAGAATACATGTTGTATTCATTTTGGTAGTACAAATACTAAAAAGAATACATGTTTATTATAATTAATGAAGCACTGCAAAATACATTTTAAAGGTTTAAGGTAACATATTGAGTAACATATTTGGTAACATATTGGGTCCAAATAACTGGGATTCTAGAATCAAAAATAAAGACAATTAAGATGGAGAAAATAATTTTAAAACTCTGCACCATTTGTAGAGTCATAAATTACATCATTTTCATCTTATAGGAAAATTAACATTACTCTAACCCGGCCAAGGGTTTAGTACTTGCTTAGCATATATGAGAAGTTGGGTTTGAGCCAAACATAAAGTATGTTTCTTATAGACAGCATATACTTTGTGTCTTATTTTTAAATTTCTGTTTTGTAGTAGGGAAGGGCTTTTTGATGATATTAAATGCATTGATGTTTTCCCACTGTTTACCACCATTCATCCCCATCAGCCTTGGTCCATTGGATGGTTCCACCCCACCATTCATCCCCATCAGCCTTGGTCCATTGGATGGTTCCACCCCACCGTTCATCCCCATCAGCCTTCCTCCATTGGATGGTTCCACCCCACCGTTCATCCCCATCAGCCTTCCTCCATTGGATGGTTCCACCCCACCGTTCATCCCCATCAGCCTTGGTCCATTGGATGGTTCCACCCCACCATTCATCCCCATTGGATAGTTCCACCCATTTCACGCCCTCTCAGCTCTGGTAACCACAATTCTATTTCCTACCTCTCTGATTTTTGACTACACTAACTACCTTATACAAATGGGATCTTACAGTATTTGTCTTTTTATGGCAAAGGATTAATGAAACTGAGGATCTTCTTACATATTTATTGGCCATTCATAGAGCTTCTTTGGAGAAATATCTATTCAACCCTTTTATCTGTTTCTTAAGTTTTAGGGGTTCTCTGTTCTGGACATGATTTACAAATATTTTCCCCCATTCTGACTATAAGCGTTGTTTTGTTATTGAGACAGGATCTCACTATGTAGTTTGGGCTGGTCTTGAGCTCATCATGTAGCCCAAGCTGGCCTCAAACTCAAGGCAATCCTTCTGCCTCAGCCTCCCCAGTGCCGGGTTTACAATCATGCACCACTCTGCCCATGGTAGTTTTTGATTGGATGCAAATCATCGTACATTACCTTCTTTGCTACATATTTTTATTTTCCTATAAATATTATTAAACTTTGTTCTGGGATACAGTTAATTTACTTTTAAAAAGTTTGACCATTTTGGGTTTTGATATTATGGTTTATTAGGTTCCACAGTAATGAGCAAGCTTGGGCTAATTATTATTCTCTACTACGGAAACATGACCTTTTTTCAGAGACAGGGTCATAATATGTTGCCCAATGTGGTCTTACTACACTTCTGGTAAGATCCTCTTACCTCACTTCCTGAGTAGCTGGGATGACTAGTGTGGCTCACCCAGGCCAAGCTCCTTGATTCTTTTTTGATGGTTCTTTTCCTGCCCTCTAATAATCTGTTCAAGCTCATACACTGACTGCTCTGTACTCTCATTACCAGCGCCCTGCGGTGCTGTGGCTCCTGGAGATTTTTTTCCAGGTTTTTGTTGTCCTGAACAAAGAATTGGACCAAACATGTGCAAAAGTTAGAGGTTTTATATTTATTAAAGGTAGGAGAAGGAGTATGCTCTTCAGAGTGGGTCTGGGCCAATTAAAATGGGTTAAAGAAGCAGCTCTTCAGGGTGGCAGCCCCCACAGAATGCCCGGTGGCAGCAAGGTGAATGGCAGCATCTGTACCCTCAGGCTGATATTTGGTCTAGGCAGTCCTGAAACCTGCTTGATCCTGGGCCAGAACAGTTGAAGGTAGCATTTTCTCATTTGTCGCAGGGACAAAACTTGGGAAGTGTTTTCTGCAAATCTGGCCTGAATTTCCTTGATTGACAGATTACACCTTTTTGCCCAACCAGTTGGCCACGCCCTAATCCTCTGCCTCACTCTTGAATAGAGGGTTCCTCTGTAAGGTTTCTAAACCCTCCCTCAGCGTCTCTCTTCGTTCTGGTACTCTGTCCTGGAGGCTACCTTAATTTCTGGACTCTCAGCTCAATTTCCTCTATTCCAGGAGTCCACAGAGCTCTGCTTCAGGGCTGTATTCCTCTTTAACCCTCGTCACAGCCTAGCAAGTCTCAGTCCTGTACTCCTGCTGTTTCATGTTTGTTTTGTTTCCAGTGGTTTCAGGCAGCAGTGTGATTCTGGTTGGAGTTAGGTCTTACCGTGTAACCCAGTCTGGCCTTGAATTCACAGCAGTCCTCCTTCCTCAGCTCCGGAGCGCTGGGGCCAGAGGTGTGTGTGCACCACCATGCCCAGCTCTTAAAGTTCTCTCTCTATTTCTCCATCTCTCTCCCGCTCCCTCTCCCTCTCCCCCTCTCTCCCTCTCCCTCTCTCTCTTGTAAGGGGGATTTAACACAAAAACTTTTTGCAAGTGAAGCAGCCACTGTACCTCTGAACTATATCCCAGTCCTCTTTTCACATTTCTTACTCTGAAGGTATGATGACCACATACTGTACTCTGGTTTTGTTTGTGTGGAAAAATCTTTTATTTTTTCTTTTCTCTTGAGACAGAGTCTCACTATACAGTTCAGGTTGTCCTTGAACTGTGGTCTCAAATTTGAGGCAATCCCGCCTCAGCCTTCCAAGTGCTAGGGTTACAAGCATGTGCCACTATGCCTGTCTTTTTTTTTTTAAATTTCTAAATAGATTTTTAGGTGTCTTTTAAAATCTTAAGTGGACATTGTTTTCCTTTTGAATCTTTACATTTGTAATTTTCATCAGATTGGAAACATTTTTTTACCTTATTTCTTCAAATATTTTCTCATACCCTCTTATCACATTTCTTTCTAGACCTCCAGTTACAAGTATGTTAAATTGCTCAATAATGCGTTTCACATCACCAAAGTCCTTTATTAACTTTTTCCCCAGTTTTTTTTTTCTTTTTGTACTTTGGTTTGGCTGTTTTCTCTTTTATATCACTAATCATCTTTTTCTGTATCATCCCATTTTCTATTAATGCCCGCTATATTCTGCATGTCAGATAATGGATTTTTCCCCCCTCTCTAAAAGTTACATTTCAGGGTTTTATTTGTTTGTTTTTAGATAAGACCTCTCTATGTAGTAGACTGGCCTCAAATTTGAGATCCTCCTGTCTCAGCCTCAAATGCTGGCAGTACAGGTGTGCGCTGCTGCACTTTTCTTAGGTCTTTTTATATCTTTATTTTTTTCTCCTTATGTTTATGCTTTATTTTGTCCTGAGTCATATTTATACTCATGCAAAATCTTTGCTAATTTCATTATTTCTATCATTTCTACATCTGTTTCTGATTTTTTATTGGTTATGAATCATATTTTTCCACTATGTTGTGTACCTGGTAAGTTTGATTGGGTGTCAGTCCTTATGAAATTTACATTGGTGATTGCTGGATATTGTTTGCCTGTAAAGACTTTTATACTTTATTCTGGCATGCAGTAAAGTTACTTGCACATCAAGTTGCTTTTTTTTTTTTTTTTTTGTCTTCTTGAGATAGAGTCTCGCTATGCAGTTCAGCTGTCCTTGGGCTCACTTTGTAGCCCAGGCTGGTCTTGAACTTGTAACAATCCTCCTGCCTCTGCCTCCCAAGTGCTAGGGATTACAGGAGTGCACCACCATGCCTGGTTTTTTTAAATTGCTTCTTTTAAAGCTTGTTTGTTTTATTAAGTGGCTTCAGATCAACTTTGGCCCAAGGGCTAATATAATAGCACCACCTCTATCATATCAAAAGTTTTGTTTATTATTTGGTCTCTTTACTCTCGCTGATGGGAATGTGATTATTCCTAGGTTTTCCTAACTTTCAGATTCCTTTGTGTACTTTCTGGTGACTCTTTTCCTAACCTCCTGGCTTATCACTCAACCAAATATTTAGGGGGGCTTCTTGTATAGTAACATCTGTGTGTACCTGTCTCTGTCTGTCTGTCTCTCCCTTCTTTTTCCAGTGTTTTTTTTCCCTCCCAAGTTTTACAGCATGTTTACCCTGAACTGTGATCTCTGCCTTCTCAACCAGTGTACCAGGTTCTCATTGGATTTTCCTTCATTGCAATTTAAAAACTGTGCTCCTTTGAATACTTTCGATGATTCCCCTACTGGTATTGATGGTCGGTTATCCAGTATTCTTAAACAGTTCTTTTAACCATTTATTATACACATTACTTGAACTTTTAAATTTATTTTTATATTACTTTAATTTTTATTTTTTCCCCCAGAATAATATAGCCGAAGTACAAGAATTACATTCTGAATTAATGTGGAAGGATTTCATCGACCACATCAGTAGCCTGCTGCACAGTGTTGAAGTGGAAGTGAGTTACTTTGCGGCGGGCATTATCGCCCATTTAATATCCCGAGGTGAACAGGCTTGGACACTGAGCCGGAGCCAGAGGAATTCTCTTCTTGATGATTTGGTAGGATCATTCAGTGTTTTCTGGAAGAATGCAAGCAACATTCATAATGGTTCAATTATCAGAGCCTTTTGATGTTATTCCATAATGCTGAGTAAATGCTATAATCCTTTCTCTGTGTCTTGTGTCTTCCAGCACTCAGCTATTTTGAAATGGCCAACTCCCGAGTGTGAGATGGTTGCATACAGGTAATTATCACAATAATCTGCAATACGCCAGTAGGCCAGTCTTTTTATATTAGGATCATCCTGTTAGATGTTAGTCATCTCCCTTAATACTATCTTTCAAAGAAGCAGTGTAGCTCAGTGTGATGTACAGGCCTGTAATCCTGGCTACTTGGCAGGCTGAGGCAGGAAGGTCGCAGCCTGGGTAACTCAGTGAGATCTTATTTCAAAGTAAAAAAAAAAAAAAAGGGCTGACACGTGGCCCAGTGGTAGAGGCCCGTCCAACATGCGTGAGGGCCCAATCCTTAGCGTCTTATAAAATAAAGTAAGCACAGTGTTTGGGTTTTTTATAACACCTGTAATTCATATCATTCCTTCCTTTGTTGAATACTGACTACAAAGCCCAAAGATTGGTTCTGTGCTCTTGAAATTCAAAGATGGAAAAAAACAAGAGAAATTAAGAAGTGACCAAGACATTGTGCTGTATACAAGAATCTTATAGTCTAGTGAAGGAAACCAAATGACCACTATGCTAGATATATGTAAAACCTAAACGTGAAAACCCTTAAGTCTACACTGAAAAATGTTTAAATGCTTTCAAAGAAATGAATTGTGAACTGAGAGTTTTTTGAGATAGAGTCTCACTATGTAGTCCGAGATGGCCTTGAACTCACTCAGTAGCCCAATCTGGCCTTGGACACACTGTATTTCTCTTACCTCAACCTCCTGACTGCCAAGATTATAGGCATTACATCACCATGCCTGGCTAATTTTGAAAAATTAAATAGGATCGAGAGATTTGAGGAAGAGAAAGCAGTTTATAAATGCATGGCAGTATTACAGGATCTAGAAGTAATACCTTGTCCTGAAGGGAAAACGGCTTGTAAAATGATTTATCAAAGGGCGTACTGGCTGTTCAACCCTGTTTATGGCAATTGGGTGACTTCATAGCCAAGTTACTCTTATACAAAGTATTCCAGGTTGCTGCTTAATTAATGTCATTACAACTTATTTTGCTGTCTGCTTCATATTTTCTGGTTCTGCCAACAATTTTTACTTGCCTAACTTATGTGGTACCCCTTGTTGTTCAGGGTAGTAGACACAGAAAGGCTAATTATAGACTTTGATGCTATTCTGCTTCTTCACATTATCAGCAAACTTCTCCATGTCTTAGTTTCTAAGTCAAGGTTTGTTAGTCTTCAAATCATGTATCTTTAAGAACAAAAAATGGTTTTGAAACTTTTTTCCCCCTTTAGTACTGTGTTCTCATCCCTTCCACTTTCTATACCAAAGCATGTTAGAATTCCATTTTTTCAGAAATGTCTAAGACAAGATGTTCTAGAGTTCATTTATATGATGATGTTTCTAAAATGAAAAGTTTAGTAACTGCTGCTTTAAAAATGCTACAAACCAGGCATGTTGGCATAAAACTCAAATTCTAGCACTTGGAAGACTGAGGCAGGGTTGAAGGCAGCCTGGTTATGGTAGTGAGTTCAAGTCTAGCCTACACAACATAGCCAAGACCCTGTCTCAAAAAAAAAAAAAAAAGATATTATATAGCAAATGTGACTTTGACTTTTATTTTGTGTCCATAGGTCCTTCAATCCATTTTTTCCTTTACTTGGCTGTTTTACAACACCAGGCGTCCAGCTGTGGGCAGTTTGGGCCATGCAACATGTCTGCAGCAAGAATCGTATGTAGCAAAAAACAGAATTATGGTTTTTCTTCCTCAAAGAAAAGTCTCCTTTCAGAGGAAAGCCATTTCAAATTTGCTTTTTGCAATAATTTTTAAAGATACGGACTTCTGAAGGTATAATGTACACAAATTACAGTTTATGAACTAAATGTATTCTTTTAGAAGTTTGACAGTACTGAATGACAGCCGTGAATGAGATAACAGTCTGAACATCATGGAATTTAAAATTGTATTTAGTTTGTTGGTTGCTTGGCTTTTTTTTTTTTTTTTTGGGGTACTGTGGATCAAATTCATAACTCCGTGCTTGCCAGGCAGGTGCTTATGTAACTGAGCTAAATCCCCAGCCCGATGCTTGGCTTATTTTGTGAGATAAGGGCTTTACTACATAGTCCAGTTTTGCCTTGAACTTGTTATGTAGCTGAGGCTGGGCTTGAACTCACCACCCTCCTGCCTCAGCATTCTAAGTGCTGGGATTGCAGGTGTCTGCCATGCACCTCACTTCAAATCATAGAATTTAAAGATTCAGAGCCTGTAGTGATAGGCTGGGGGTGTAGCTTAGTGGCACAGTCCTTGCCTACCCTGCCCAAAACCCTAGGTTCAATCCCCAGCACTGGAGGAAAACAAAACAAAACAAAACAGTGAGGGCCAGGGATATAGCTTAGTGTAGGAACTTACCTAGCTAGCATGTGTGAGACTCTGGGTTTGATTCCCAGCCCTACAAAAAATGTTCTAAAAACCACATGCAAAAGCTTGTTTTTACATGAATATCCATTCAAACGTTGTTTATGAGAGCAAATAACCCCAAATAGAGGTCCAGCTGTAGAGAAATGTAAAATATCACTGAACTATCCATGCAGTGGAATATTTTCGTGTGATTTTAAGTGCAGAACATGCAATAGAGTTGAGTGTGGTGCATATACCTGTCATCCCAGCTACTTGGGAGCCTGAAGACCCCCATCTCAAAAAAACAAAACAAAAATGAGCTGCAGGCTGGGTGTGGTTGCACATGCTTCTAGTTGTGGGAGGCTGAGGCAGGAGTATTCAAAGTTTGTATTAAAAAATAGAAAAGGATCTGGGGATGTAGCTCAGGGTCAAGGCCCTGTAAAGCCCTAGTACCAAGCAAACAGTTGTGCTCCTCCTCCCAGAAAGGTACTGGAAATATAGCACAGTGATCGAAAGCTTACCCAGCACGCATTAGGCCCTAGGTGCAGCTCCTAGCAACACAAAGGAAAAAAAGAAAATATGATGAATTTGTATCCTGGGCCATGACAGGAATAACAGGTATCTGACTAGCCCAATGGCAAAATGATAAGTGGAGAGGAAATTTGAAAAAAACTCTCTAGACCATAGACCAAGGCAGCAAGCATTCTGTTACCTGAAGAATGGAAAGGAGTGAGTGATCTCTATGTATAGTTTACCTGGTTTTCTTCCTTGCAATAGAGCGATTCTTATCGTCCATTTTTGTGCTGCTATAATAGAATACTTGAGGCCAGAGATTTAGCTCAGTGGCAAGTGTGAGGTTATGAGTTTGATCCCTAGTACAAAAAGAAAAAAAGGAATACTTGAGTCTAGGTAAAGTATAAAGAACTGAAACTTACTTCTCACAGTCCTGGATGCCAGAGGTCCACGATGCACTGGCTCTTGATGTCTGGTGCAGGCTATGCTGTACCCTAACTTAGCATAAGACACAGTGGTGGGTGAGCATGCCAGCCAGTTGCTGTGCCAAGCCTCTTATGTAAGGATCTCAGTCTTGGTAACAAGGAAGTAACCCTCATGACCTAATCACATCTTAATGGTCTCTTAATACTGTTGCATGGCAACCTCTGAGTTTGGAGAGGAACTGTTCAAACCATAGCCCTGGCACAAGCTGGGGGAACCAGGCACAATGCAACAGTTTGATTGAGCTGAAGAGAGCAATCCGTCAGAGTTTGGAGGTGCTGGGATTGTGATGCAGAGTAACGCAGAAGAATTCCCAGCTGAGAATGTGACTCAGTGGTAGAGCATGTGCTTAGTACTTGGCATGTGTGAGGCTCTGGGTTCGATCTCTACTACAGAAATCTTCCTAAGGTCCCTGGAGTCTTTGAATGATACATCTGTGCATACCTATGGTAAAACTTCAGCGTGAGAAAGAATAAATACCAAGTTGCTGCTAATTAACAATTTTTGGAGCTCATTTACCATTGGGAAATATTTGAGTTCCAAACAGAGTAGCAAGAATTTGGCAGTTGCAGTGGTGAATGCTTGTAATCTCAGCAATCCAGGAGCCTGAGGCAGGAGAATTACAAGTGTGAGTCCAGTGTAGGGAATTTAGTGACTTAGCGAAACCCTGTCCCTGTCTCAGAATTTAAAATGGTTGGGAATGTAGCTCTGCTCAAAGGCCTTGGATTCAGTCTCCAGTCCAGGATAAAAAGAACTGAATGGCTGAAGCATTCAGTAGAAATAGCAGGAAAAAACTAGTCCTATAATATTAGCTACTTCAGGCCGATCCTAAAAAACTTGAACACGAGTCTTGATGTGTTCAGGCTGTTCAGTAAATAAATACATTAGGCACATTTTCTCCCATTCTGTCTCTTTACCATGTTGTTTTCTTTGTTGCCCAGAACTTTTTAATTTGATATGATCCATTTGTTGATTCTTAGTACTATTTCTTGTATTATTAGGGTTCTGTTAAAAAAAAAAAATCCTTGTCAGTGCCTATGACTTCGAGTTTTACCTATTTTATTTTCTAGCAGATAAATGGTTTCTGTTTTCACATTTAGATTTTTGATCCATTTTTATTATAGTATACTTGGTGAGAGATACAGTTCTAGGTTCAATCTTCTGCATATGGATAGCCCGTTTTCCTGGAACCAGTTGTTAAAGAGGCTGCCCTTCCTTCCTTCTGAGTAAATTTTTGGCTCCCTTGTCAAATATCATATACCTGAGTGTCTGGAGTTATTTCTGGATTCTTTATTCTGTTTCTTTGATCCATGTCTTTTTTTCCCTCTGGTACCATGCAGTATTTTTTTTTTTTTATTACTGTAGCTTTGTAGTATAACTTGAAATCCATGATTATAATGCTTCCTGCCTTGCTCTTGTTGCCTAAGATTGCTTTTGCTATTCTGTATTTCTTCTAGTTCCATATGAATTTTAGGATTACTTTCTCTAGTTCTGTGAGGAGTGCTGTTAGTGTTTTGACTGGGATCACATTAAATTTGTGTAACAGTTTTGGAAGTATGGGCATTTTCACTGCATTGGTTCTGCCTATCCAGGAAAATGATATCTTTGCATTTTCTCATGTCCTCTTTGATCTTGTTTTTCTCAGTACTGTAGCTTTCACTGTAAGATCTTTTCTTCCTCAGGTTAATTCCTAAATATTTAATTTTTCTTGAAACTACTAAAAAAGGTATTATTTCTCTAATTTCTTTGTCAGTGAGTTTATTATTGATATACAGGAATGCTATTGATTTTTTTATGTGTTGATTTTGTATCCCGCTATGCTACTGAATTTGGTTATTAATTCTAGGAGTCTTTTGGTGGAATTTCTGGGTCCTATATGTAGAGTATCATATCATCTTTGAATAATGCTAATCTGACTTCTTTTTTTCCTTTACATATCAATGCCATTTCTTTTCTTGCCTTCTTGCTCTGACTGATATTTTATGAACTGTATTGAATAGGAGTAGTGATAGCAGATATCCCTCACTTGTTCCTGATTTAGCAGGAACTCAGCTTCTCTCCATTTAATATTGACCATTGGTTGGTGATAAATGGCTTTTATCAGATTGTTTCTCTTGTTTCTTTCAGCTTCAAGGTACTGCAGCATGCTGATTGAAGAAGGAGGACTGCAACATTTATATAACATCAAAGAACATGAACAGACCGATCCCCATGTCCAGCAGATTGCTGTGGCCATTCTGGACAGCTTAGAGAAACATATTGTGCGCCATGGGAGGCCACCTCCCTGTAAGAAGCAGCCCCAGGCTAGACTAAATTGATAGTCATAGGTGATTGGATAACTGAGTCACCAGGATCCTTTTTGTGATTGGTCCACTTGGACTATCTTAAGATCAGTTTGAGATTAATAATGTACAGTACTGCCCATGTGAACAGTCTAATTTGTCTTGTGATTTTTAACTTATGAGGCAAGAAAGGTCTCTGTCATTCCCTTTTAGGAGATTTTCCAAATCTTTCAGTGTTTGAATTTACCTGTGCTTGATATTCTACAGTTTTCTGATAAAGTGCACGAATCCTTAGGCCAGACTTTTCTGATCTCAAAGTCCCTTCCAGTCAATTTGTGGCCTCTGACAAGTTGTTGCCGTTTCTGGCACTGTTTCAGTTGTGAAGTTTCTACCGCTTCCGTATAAAATGCTTTTATCCTCTGCATACCTCTTAGAACACACCCTTCTTAGTGCAAAAGAAGGGAAACCCATGCTGTGTCCCCACAGAAGCCTATCACCCTGTGGAACCTGGGTGGCTGAAAGAAAAATACAGTGGGAAGGAAAACAATGGAGGAAGAATGGAGTTCAGGAATTGAGAATCACTTCCATGGTGTAGTTTCTAAAATGGGACAGGCACCCTTCTGGAGCCCACCTCTTTGGAGGCAGCAAGCAGAACCTGGTTCTCCGTATTATGACTGGAAACACGGTCTAGTACTTCCTTTAAAGACTGGGTTGTTCTCTAGAAATATTTCCCAGGTGTCACACCATTAACTGTTATAGCACTCTGTGTTCAAGCCTGTCTGATTCTTTCTCATAGTATTTTGAAAATGTAAAATTTTAAAAATTTTCTCTGGTTAAAAGTAGCCATTCTTTTCCTGCTATTTTAAAGCCATTTTGTTCTGTGGGATAGAGACTACTCATGGTATTAACCTGCTTAGTGAAGATGCAATTGACAACAGTAAAGTTTGCACAGAAAGTTAAATTCGGGTTGGAGGTGTCACTCAGAGGTCAAGTACGCGCTTAGCGTGTATAGCCCTGAGTTCAACACCCAGCACTGAGAAAGAAAAGAGAAAAGAAGAAAAGAAAAAGTTAATTTTTTTTTACAAATTTGTCTTCTTAATTTGTTCCTCTTCGTCTTAATTTGTTCTTAATTTGTTTTTATGTTGTAAAAGATATCCACGTCTCACTGCCAAAAATGAAAGAAAAGACCATTGTTGAATTATTAAATGTAATGATTCCAATTACAGTGGATAAAAGGAAATATTTTTGATGGATTATTTTTTAGACAATTGCCTTTTCTTTAAGATACTTGATACAGTATAGTAAAAAATAAAGTATCATAATATCAATATCAATAATAACTGCACTGGAGAGGAAGCAAATCTCCAAGAAATTTAATTTCCATTTAAAATTTATTAATAAGGTTAATGTGCAATCTCAGATGATTGCATTTTTTTCATAGCCAAAAGTTTCAGTAGAGATTTTAAATGGATATTAAAATGATAATTCTTTAGAAACATAATAGAATTGGCTGTCAGAAGTTCCTTCAAAAAAGAGCTGGAGTATTAGTGCACTAATAGCATTTTTAAACACTTGTTCCATACCACTATTAAAATAAATGGACTTGAATTTTTTGATGTTCCTTTATGGAGACAAAAACTGAATTAAACCAAAAGAAATCAGGTATGTGAAACCATTAAAAGCTGTGTTAAATGAGGGGCTAATTAATTCTGACTCATAAAAATTCCTCAGCTTAAGGACTTTTAAGGACTTTTTGTAAGCTGCATTTTCACAGAGGAAGCTTATTTCAGAGGAAGTAAAAAATTCTTTTTGTCTTTTTTCCCCTTAATTTTAATGTCTAAGGCAAAATTCAGAGAATAGGATAGTCCATAATAGTTTGAAAGTTGCTAGTGAGGTTGGCCATTTTCAAGTTTTTCTAGCAAAGTCTGTTTGAGAAGTTTGAGAAGTTTTTATGTTGTACCATCCAAGACAAAAATGTATGTTATCTACACACTACTGCTAGATTCTTGTCTTTAAAATTTTGTTTTGTATTGTTTTGTTTTTTGGTTTTTGAGACAGGGTCTTACTATGTAGCCCAGGCTGGCCTCAAACTCAGGGAGATCCTCCTGCCTCTGCCTCCCAGAGTGCTGGAATTATAGGCATGTACTCCACACCTGGCAAAAGTTGTTTTTAGAAATGACTAAAAATGTTCAGAAAACACTTCATTTGGAGAAACTTCTGTCTAGATGAAGACTCAAAAATGTTTAAATTTACTACTTTGAGTATCAGTGGCAGCTAGATACTTCTGAGTCTTAAATGTAAAATAATTGACCATATCCCAAATATGTAAGTTTTAGTGCCTTTGTGGTTGGAAGGGTTCTTAAAATTGTGTTTATAATTAAGGCACAAAATTGTAAAGTCTTGAATTTGGCTGAATATAGT